>OZ010708.1:8087887-8337521 GCA_963932265.1 Thymelicus lineola | reverse complement strand
ACCCAGTCGAAAGTTCCGAGGTAACAAACATAAAAAAAAATACAGTCGAATTGAGAACCTCCTCCTTTTTTGAAGTCGGTTAAAAATTTAAAGAAAAGACCGATTGTTTGTATTAGCATTTATATCTTTTGCCTTTGTCAAATAACTAGATTGAAGTTTGCCGCATCAAATGCACCAATAGGGGTGTTGACTAATTTAAGAATTCAATTTTATTTTATAGATTTTTTTTCTTAGATTTATTTTATTTATTTATTTATTAGATTTATTTTATAGATAGAACCTCAATATTCACGAAAAAAATATAAAAACAATAGTCTTCAATTTAAAAACAAAAATTGATAAATAAAAATCATTCTCAAATTTCAAACCAAAAACGTCACGTGACGTCAATATCCGATATTTAATATTATTTGTCTACTGAAGTTTGCTAAATTTCCATATAAAATAGGAACAATGACGTCATATTCTCAAAATGGCGTTAGAGGTCACGTGACAGTGAGTACAATTTTTTACATTTTAAATTAATGATGTTTAATTTATTGTGATTGATTTCGATAAAAGAATTATATTTTAGGCCTTTAAATGTTACCACTAATAATACTTTAGACATTTTATATTATTTTTTAGTGTCAACATCCCTATTGCACGGCTGTATACAGCGACTAAGCAATAAATAACTAAGCAATAAATGACTAAGCAAAGCGTTCTTTGCATAGCGTTGCTGCCTTACTTAGGCAAGTGTCGTTTCTGAATACGGGGGTAATTTTACTATACAATTTCAGGACGGTAGATTTAGTGGAATTTCAATGTCCATTTATTAATTTTAGAACAATTAAATACTTGCCGCTATGCAGTTGTCTTTTGTAATTTTAGTTATTTACTAGCTAGAATGACTTTACAGAAATATTTGATGAATTTATAGTCTGAGAAAAAATATTGTCTAAAGAACTAAAAGCAGAATAGAACTGCATAGTGTACTAAAGATTAGTATCTTCCACCATTTCTTCTCCTCCACGATAAAGAAATTTTCCAAAATGCTGGATAATAAAAAAAATATGTGCATCTGTATTAATAAATTATTTTGAATTTAGAATTTTTTGGAGTTCGCTGAGTAACTACTATAATTCGGAAAATGTGAACACATGTAAAATTTTAATAAACATTAAAAAATCTGATCCATAAATTACGTAAGGTGTTCTTTTTTTAATTTTCTGTAGGTGAGATGTCGTGAGATTTTATTCTACCCCCTCCCCATCCCCCAATCTCATGTGAAATTTTTCAAAATGTGGCTTTCTTACGTAATCGCGTTGGATTGTTATTGTAAAATATTTTCTTTACTTTACTTTATTTACGTTCAGTTCGCAGAGCTACGACGTAGACAAAAAGAAATGCAGGCTGAATGTTATGATTCTTATATAAAATTTTCAGAACAAAAAATTAAAATTAACCCGAAATACTTTTGGTCCTATGTAAAATCTAAAAGAAAAAATAGTTGTAACTATCCCCAACAGATGACATATAATAATTTAGTTATTAGTAACAATCAAGAGATTTGCTCTGCTTTCAACAAGTTTTTTGACAAAAATTTTATTAAACCTGCTGACCAATATTCACGGGATATTCAAACTCATTCGCAAATGGCTACTATTCATGACATTAAGATTACTAAAGAATATATTTTAAAGCTAATTCGAAATCTTGACATATCGAAAGGAGCAGGTAGTGACAATATTCCGCCAATATTTTTCGTCAAGTGTGCAGAATCCCTGGCCTTACCCATCGCACTTATCTTCAATCGATGTTTTCAGGAAGGCTACTTTCCTCATATTTGGAAACAAGCTCATATTGTACCAATTCACAAAAAAGGACTTAAATCAACTGTTGAGAACTACCGCCCCATTTCGATCCTAAATGTACTTAGTAAACTATGCGAAAGAGTAGTCCACGCTCATATATATCCAATCATCGCCACTTCAATTCCGTCAGAACAACATGGGTTTATAAAGGGCCGGTCAACAGCTACTAATCTAGGAGTATTTGTAGACTATGTGTCGAATAATATAGACGGTGGTTCGCAAGTAGATGTAATATATACAGATTTTGAGAAGGCATTTGATCGTGTCGACCACATCATCCTTTTGCGAAAACTATCTGAACTAGGTATTCACGGTAATTTGTTGAGATGGATGGAGTCCTATCTGCGCAATCGCTCTCAAGCTGTAGTGGTGGGTAGTTCCCGCTCTGACTTTATTGAGATTCCGTCTGGTGTACCGCAAGGCTCCATTCTAGGGCCACTACTGTATGCCTCGTATTTATACGACGTGGGTAGAAGTTTGAAGCATGCAAGGTTTTTGATGTATGCTGATGACACTAAAATCTTTATGAAAATAACAGGCATTATTGACTGTATTAACCTTCAGGCTGATCTCGATAGATTAAATCATTACTATATAGAAAATCGTATTGGCATAAATCTAAGGAAATGTTCATTTGTAACTTTCACTAGGAAAAAACATCCAATTGTTTACAATTATACTATAGATAATTTTACTTTAACTAAAATGAATAGTGTACTAGATTTAGGGGTCAAAATGGATTCAAAATTAACATTTTCAGAACATATCGATACAATAGTGACTAAAGCTTATAAAAACTTAGGTTTTGTCTTACGAGTGAGTAAGCCTTTTTCAGATATTGGTTGTCTACGAGTACTATACTTTGCATACGTAAGAAGCATTCTCGAATACTGTAGTATAGTATGGAATCCTCAATATATAACCTACATTCAAAAGCTGGAGAATATTCAGTTAAAATTCTTAAAGCAACTACACTTCCGATATTCCCACCGCTTTATAGACTACAAAGAGTCTAGCCTCCACTACAATTGTATGCCTCTTGAAAGTAGACGAACATTAATTGATATGTCCTTTCTGCATGGGATATGTAATAACTACATAGATTGTTTTGAATTAGCGTCACAAATTTTAAGTTTTTGTATCCCAAAATTACGAACCAGACATACGGCACTATTTGCTACTGCCCATAAATGTACTAAGTATGCTCAAAATTCGATTGTCAGTAGGCTACACAGAAAATATAATAAAAAATTTAATACGATCGATATTTTTCACTCTAGTAAAACTTCCTTCAAACGTGAAGTTATCAAGGTACTTCGTATAAATGAAAACTAGGTATATATCTTTATAGTAAGCGTAATTAGGTACATATATATATAAAATTATATATATAACACTTATTATATGCATAAATATCGTTATTTATTTTTTTATTACAATTATTATTTACTATTTACACATGAACACACAGACATAGGCACACACACACACACACACATACATATACACACACACACACACACACACACACACACACACACACACACACAAGCATAATTGTGAGCGCATTGCTTTTCTTGTTTTATATGGTGTTTACTTTGTGACAAATTAAGAAATATAAGAAAAATGTAAATCCGTAATTGGCTTAAAGACCCATGTAATTAGTTTTTGTCTATATAACATTGTAAAAAAAGCTGTGGATTTTGTTATAAATAAATAAATAAATAATAAATAAATAAATTTCGAACGAATTAGTGAATGATCTAAATCGTATGCTTAAGCTTTAAATCTTAAGCATGTGAGTACAATCTGGATTAAATGGACCAAAATAGTATATGTATATTTTTGGTTTCAATCAGAAAAAAAATTGCGTGATATTTGCCGAGACCCCCCCTCTCTCCAACCCCCCTCCCCCCCTTAAACATCACGTAATTTATGGACGCCCCTTTATCTATAACTAGTATTAAAAAATTCTTATAAGAATGACAGATCAGTGTTTTTGTGTTGACGTTGACGTTGATGACGCCATCTTTACATATTATCTTCAAATTGTTGCATGGGAAAAGTGGAAAATCGACTTTATCAATGGACCGAATGTGCCTTGCATTCATTGATTATTGATAAAATTCTAGTGGTCTCAAACCACCTTTGGATTATTGCCTTTCAAATGAAACCATTAAGGCATATCGGTTGGATAGTTTGAAAGTCTTTAAAGGACATCCGTACAAAACTTTTTTTGGATTTTATTTATATGTATAATGTATATAGATTATGGTAAATCGGGCCAAAATATGACACATTTTTAAGACAAATACTACCTACTGCAGTAAATTTTTTTAATTTTATTTTTTATTTTTTTTTAGTGTAAAATTTTTATACTTACTAGGTTGCTTCATCAATTGTATAACCATTGTGTAAATGATAGACTGAATAAAGATTTTTTTTATTTATTTACTGCAAATGCCATATAACATATTTATATCATTTACTCTATTACATACAAGAGTGTTGCTCTGATTTTTAAGAGTTTATTAAAAGACATCTTCACATTAATTATTCGAAAAAATATTACAAGGCAAGTTCATTAAAAGTCTGTAAAAATATTTTGGCCTGAATTCAGTTACAACCATATTTTTCTTACTTGGCAAGCGTACATGACATGTGTTGTTTCAGTCACACCTAAGACGAATGACAGAGACGAAAACATTTTGAAGGTTTATGTGAAATAGGACGATAGTTTGGCAACGCAGTTTATTGAAGGTAGCACCGCACTGCTAGCGAGCACTTGTTGATTAGCGGTTTCATACGCTGATAGCGATTTGGACGTTTTGTGTTTTGGAACGAAGTTATTGCGCGTTGTGAAAGGGGGCTAGACGGAAAATTACAACACTTTTTGATTCTTACAAATGACGACACTTTTTTTGAAGTGATTCAGAGAGTTTTACAGAGAAGGCGCTGTACAATAAAACAATACTTAAATCGAAAGAAACTTCGTTCCATCCGGGTGTCCTTTGACACCTCTCATGTTTTTTTATGGAAATAGCTGGCAAACGAGCTGACGATATACCTGATGGTAAGTTGTTATCGTTGTTCATGCATCAGCAACACCAAAGGCATCTGTTGCGTTGCCGAACAAGAAAGAGACAAGAAAAATGAAGAGAGAAAGGTTTAAATCCCAAGTAACCTACTGTCTATTAGTAATACGCTCACACACAATCCTGCACTATATTTAGTATGTCACGAGTAGTATGCACACACACAGCCACGCCAAACATTCAATCAGAGTTTCACAAAGAAGCTAATATTCTCCTTGGGAGTTTCTTGCCAGTTCTCACAAAATGCCAATGGTAAGCAACAGCAAGTCTTAAGGAACTTAGTTTAGTTTTTACAGTTTATACGGTAACTAATTTCAATAAATCTAATTTTGACATTATAAGTCAACATTTAATTTTTGTCAAACATCCTATAATATCAGCTAATCATGTCACTTTTTGGCTGTCGGTGTGCGCGAGCATCGTAAAAATTGTACTCTCAATTTTTTTCAAACGCGCCAAAAAAAGTATAACATCAAAAAAAAAAAAAAAAAAGAATACCGCTGACACTGAGACCATACATTTATCACAAATCGCTCCGCCTGTCGCCAAACGTCTGGCTGCCATCCAACATTCGAATCATACATATTGTTTACTGCTCATGAGCTTACTCCAGATTCAACAATCAGCTTAGGAATTATCCCTTGTTTTTTGTATATAATACATATGTATGTAAACTCCTAATAAGTTTAAATCAAAATTTAAAAAAAACATGAGAGGTGTGTAACACCCGGATGGAACGAAGTTCCTTTCGATTTAATTATTTTGTTGTACAGCGCCATCTCTGTTAAACTCTTTGAATCACTTCAAAGTGTCGTCATTCGTAAGAATCAAAAAGTGTCGAATTTTCCGTCTAGCCCCCTTTCACAACGCGCGATAAGGAACTTCGTTCCAAAAACCTCTACAGTTTTATTTTCACTATACATAGCTAAGAACACACTCGATTAGGTCACCTTTCAAACAAAAAAATATTATTGATCAAAATTGGTTAATCCATTTGGGAGCTACGATGCTACAGACAGACATACATATACACAGACCCACAGATACACACATCCACAGATACACAGACAGTCAAACTTATAACACACCTCTTTTTTGTCGCGTGTTAAAAATCAGATATGGCAACACTCTTAGGCTGCGGGCACGAGATCTGCGACGAGCGGCGCGATGGTGGTTGCGGCGCGGCGCGGCGCGGGGCGATTAGCAGCGGTGTCTTGCGGGGCACGAAAAAACGGTCGGTCAATCGCGCTAAAGTAGTGTTGTAAAGAATGATAATATTATAATCTGTTTATTTATACTTTTATTGTTGAAGCGATGGCGTAAAGTGACTTTCGGAAAAAAGTGACGCTTGGTTTTCATACAGATGAAGGTACATGTTTCATCTATTCGGTTGTGAAAATTATGAGTTTACGTTGAAGAGAATTATTGGAGCCTAGTATCCTGATGAGAGCTGAATTATTATTTCCAAGAAATGGTGTTCATCCAATAAATAAAGGAAGAAGTAATTTAGGAGAATTTTCTACTCTTTATAACTAAGTTTTCATTCAAAAAATATTAAAACTATACGAGAATGAGTACATTTTGATTATATTTTGGAGAATATTTAGAGAATATTTATATGGTGCAAGTTTTCACTGTCCCATATAGCAGCTTTTGATGAAGTACACGAAATAAGTTCTTCATTATAAATTTCCATTATTTTAAAATTATAATTCAATAATATTCTATGTACTATCAATCTAGTTTGTTCCCATCTCTTCCGCGCCGCCGCGCATCGCCCCGCACCGCCCGTGCATCGCGCATCGCCCCGCTCGAAATCGCGGGTCTCGTGCCCGGTCCCATAGTAAGCCATACTGTTGATTCCATCGCTTCAAATCGCGCCGCGCCGCAACCGCCATCGCGCCGCTCGCCGCAAATCCCGTGCCCGCAGCCTTACATGTAATATAATTAATTAAGCGGGGCATAATAAAATTATGAGTACACGTAGTTTATTATCTCGCTTACTCTTCCCATGAATAACATTAGAGCGAGCAGTATAACAAAAGCGCTGACAGATGTCAAATTCCCGCGCTTTATCACACTTAATTCAGAATAGCCTGTGTGCTTAGTACGAGTTTTACTTGACAATGGCGGCGTAAAGTAAACGCACGCTTACTAAAATTTGTATGGGTATGAAACTTTTTTTCACTGCCGCTAGATGGCTCTGCTTCGGTCCCATATATTAGTAAGCGTGCGTTTACTTTACGCCGCCATTATGTCAAAAACTCGTAGGTAGGTACTAAGCACACAGGCTGTTCTGAATTAAGTGTGGTAAAGCGCGGGAGTTTGACGTCTGTCAGCGCTTTGGTTATACTGCTCGCTCTAATGTTATTCATGGGAAGAGTAAGCGAGATAATAAACTAGTTGTGCTCATAATTTTATTATGCCCCGCTTAATTAATTATATTACATGTAAGAGTGTTGCCATATCTGATTTTTAACACGCGACAAAAAAGAGGTGTGTTATAAGTTTGACTGTCTGTGTATCTGTGGATGTGTGTATCTGTGTGTCTGTGTATCTGTATGTCTGTTGTGACGCGCAAATGAAACTATGAAAATTAATACAAAGTCCCCACCAACACAACGTTATTATGCGACATTTTGTCGTGTCGCGATTGCACATGTGAATAGAACATAGACCTTTTAATATATACAGCAGTTATCTACTTACGAAATTTCTCCAAAAGCTGAGAAGGCATCTCGGAGGCTCTGAGTCTCTATTTCTGGACTGAGGTCACCCACGAAGATATGATAGTGTTCTGAAACAAGGACATTTTACAATCAATCTCTGTATTTTACAATCAGCAATATTTTTACAGTCAATCTCTGTATTTTACAATCAGCAATATTTTTGCAGTCAATCTCAGTTTCAAAATTAAAGTCAATAATTTGACAATTTGGTTTCAGTTATTTTACGATCAGCAAAAACATTAGAAGTAATCTAAACCGTTTTTTAATTCACGTAGATAATAATTTTGTAGTCAATCTCAGTAATTGAATAATCAATCTCAATTACTCGGGTAATCGGCGACAATCAGCTGTAATCGCGTATTAAATTTGTAAAGAGTGTAAAATAAAACCTGTCTTAATTAGTTTCTGACTAACATTATGTTAACACCCATTGTGTTATGATTTCCCGAACCATCCTCTCCAACATTATAGGTAGTATAACTAGATTAAATTTTAGCGATATTTGTTTCATATATATTGTCTTCGATGACATAACGTGCCACAATATTTTGAAATAATACTTCAAATTACTTTTAACTGGTATATTTCGGAAGAGAAATCAAAATTACGTATGCACGCCATACAAGCTTAGTACCAGAATAATTTTTATAACACATTAAAAATGAGGGTAATAATGATCGAGGTAGTTCACTTAAAAATAACGCCTACTGGTTTCACTTCGATTACACAGTACATATGCTATGCACTTTCCACAGGCACTAAACATATATCGACGCTTGAAAGGAAACATTGACTAAGCGACATTGAGCTAACTTTACAGGAGAGCAGTTTAAAATTGGAATTTTTAGAAAAAATCATTTATTTTTTTGTAATCCTCCTACCGATGTCATTCTTACTGTTTTGGGATCCTTATTTTATCATTTGTATTGTGGCATATACAACAACTTTTCTAATTCAGCTTTAAACTGCTCTCCTGTAAAGTTAGCTCAATGTCGCTCACTTTTTCTTTTCAAGCGTCGATTATATCATTATGTTACTGTAAATATGGGAAACACAGTCAAAAATTCCTATCATTTATTGTTTAATCTTAACATAGCTTGCTGGTGAATATCTGGTCTTAGTGACTTCGGTTTCATAAATTAATACTGAGATTCACCATGACACGGCGACGGCTTGGTTAATCTCCGTTATGATAAAAACTTAGATAAATTGTCAGATTAGCATGAGTAGAAGGTAAAGTGAGAGAGAATGCAATTGGGTTTTATACGTTCCTTTTTAGGGTTCTGTATGAAAAAAACGAAAAACGGACCACCGTTCACAGCCAATTTACTCCAAAACTACTGAACCAAATGAATTGAAATTTGGTACTCATAGTTTTTAGTGACCCAAAGGCGAAGGTATTGAGTAAACAATTGAATTTCGAAAAAAATATTTTTAACAAAATCAAAATTAAAAAAGAAATGTTTTTCAAACCGTATCATGAAAGGGCTTGTTTTAAGGATCTCAAATATTTTTTTTTGTTCTACAATGTATAGTTAGTTTTAAAATTATTCAAGAAGAATGAAAATTAAAGCCAATAATTGATCATTCCGCCCCTTATCTTAGAAACTACTGACGTTAGACTTTTGAAAATAATTCAAAGAATAGTTCTTTATTTAAATATTGCAGAAAAACTTATGACAAAGCACCTTCCGAAAAGCCTAAAAATGACATGCATAAGTGTATCAGTGATACCTATATGAATAAAATATTTTGACTTTAACTTTGAGAAATCTATGGTCTTAAAAAACGGCAAAAATAAGTAAAATAGAAAAATAACGGTAAATACATAATCAACGTACAAAACCCTCTCCAAGCGAATTTAACTCACACTTATCAAATTTATTTTGTACTAGAAAATCGCCCTCGCTTCGCTTCAGGAAAAATAGTAAAAAAATATAATATAGCCTATGTCACCCGGGGATAGTGTAGCTTCCCAACAGTGAAAGAATTTTTCAAATCGGTTCGGTAGTTTCGGAGCCTATTCAATGCAAACAAACAATCAAATCTTTCCTCTTTATTTATTTATTTATTACACTTTATTGCACACCAACAGAGTCAGTAAAAGCTTTTCAGTGTTAATGTTGTTGTGCCTCTTTATAATAATATATGCTTTATAATTAATAATTAAAATTCAAGAATATAACTTACTTCCATTATAAGTAGGCTACCTTTCATCACTAAGACGGTTGTAACTAGCTAGATACAACCTTATCGCTGCTGAAGTTATCCAAAACCTTGGGTTGTAAGTTACTAATGCTATCTCAGCTTCTAACAGTTTTTTTTGTGATATATACGTATCAAACTATAGTATTTACCCCTATAGAATTGATGCACATATTAATTTTTCAGCAAACCCAATACTTTTTTCGTAAAAAGCATTCAAATACCTAACTTTTACTTTTTTGCTTATTCTGAAAAAGACGTATTTCAAGTTACAACCTTATGCGTTGCGGGTGTCGATATTAGTATAGATGAGAGGTAACTTAATCGATTCTTAGCTACGTTTAGTTTAAATAAAACTGTCGAGAGATTTTTAAATTTAAGATTATTCACACTAGTATACAAAATAACACTTCTACCAACAAACTTCTAGCCGT
This sequence comes from Thymelicus lineola, assembly GCA_963932265.1. Lineage (NCBI taxonomy): Eukaryota > Metazoa > Arthropoda > Insecta > Lepidoptera > Hesperiidae > Thymelicus > Thymelicus lineola. The sequence goes on along the minus strand of OZ010708.1, from coordinate 8,327,202 downwards.
AGCCCACATAAATCTGTGTCGTGTAGGAAATAAACCAATTTCTTTAGCAAATTGAATCGCATGTGCATTACGTCACTACGTGATACGTTTGACAAACAGCTTAAGTAAATTCAATAAGAATCCGAGTGAAGTGCGGCGCAATCTCAGTTGATCCATCGCTCGGTTTATTCAAAATCTGCACGGCCAACGATATTTTTGGATTTTTACCCGACTATTAGGAAGGGTGATGTTTTTGTATGCATGTAATATTCTTTATTACCTCGTATGTTTCAAACCGCTGAACGATTTTATCTATCTATCTAATACCTTTAAACGAGCAATTCTTGTATATATATAGGACAGGGCTCTGTGGAGGTACTCATTCGTATGTTCAGATCATCAGAGTTCAGTACTATGAACATAGATCTCTCTCTGTGGGCGTACTTATGTGTCAGGATTACCAGGATACTAAATAAAACCCATAATTCGACAGGCACAAGGATACTATCCGTTTATTGCCTGATAACACCCGATTTTATCAATTCAACGTTATTTAGTTGTTTACTTTTATTCGCGATACTCTCAATCTGTCTGTCTTCTTGACAGTTCCCTTTTTCTTCATTTCAACGATTAATACGAACTTATTTAAGACTGCACCGATATATATATATAATTGGAATCTCGGAATCGGCTCCAACGATTTTCATGAAATTTAGTATATAACGGGTTTCGGGGGCGATAAATCGATCTAGCTAGGATTCATTTTTAGAAAATGTCGTTTTATCAGTGTTTTCAGGCAATAATAAACTTCTACAATATACTCTTCCTGACATCTATTGGCAAGTAGCAATACTAAAGCTACTTTAGTAAATGGCGTTGTTAAGCAACACTAAACCGAGCAAAGCTCGGTCATCCGGATATCATAATTAAGATATCGATAGATTCGTCTTGATAACCCATGTAATTCTTAGATAAGTGAAATTAAAAGAAACAAATATGGTGGCTGTGAGATGTCATTGTTTGAATCAAAAAATAAAAATAAATCGCAAAATGCAATATGGGTATCAAATTAAAGACCTCACTATAATTATTTCAAAAAGATGTGTCATGATAGATTGATTGAGCAGGCGGTTTTTTTAATTTTTAATTTGTACTTATTATAGAGTTGACTTGGTGACCCAAGTGTTGAAATTTTCTGTTGAAGTGTCTGACTTAACGACTGGTATCTTATGACAAAAACCTGGTTTTATATGCCATCCGAGGATAATGGTATGGATTAAAGATGGACTAAACACACATAAAATTTCTTTCTAAAACAACCCAACGCTTACACACTCATATCCCTTGTAGGTTTTTACCTGGCATGGACGACACATATAACACATCACAATCACACCCATGACCTGAGTACAAATACTTATCTGTCACATAAATATCTGCACGGGCGGGAATCGATCCCGGAACTCCTCGCTTCGCAGACATGGTCCCTAGTTCCCTACCAATTAAGCTACATGGGTTATCGCTTTTACTTTGACTTATTCCTATGGGATCTTAACATTCAATATCAAATGACCCAATTTCATTAGGATTTACATAAAAACCTATGGTCCATCCATCCATCCATCAGCCCTTGGAGGTCCACTGCTGGACATAGGCCTCCCCTAACTTGCGCCACTCTGACCGGTTCTGAGCCTTCTGAATCCAGCGGATGCCCGCTGTCTTCTTCAGGTCGTCAGTCCACTTGGTCGGGGGGCGTCCTATGCTCCTTTTTCTGAGACGTGGGCGCCATTGGAGGCGAAAAACCCATGAACAAATAATCAAATAACTAATTAGCGAAACAGTTTCACGCGCGAATAATTTTTAATAACGCTGAAACCATGCAATACTCGACCGAATCGTTTTCGTTTAATTAAATATTAAAGTTTTAAACAATGCATTTAATTTTGAATATGAGCTTAAATAACAAGTTGCCAAACATGATTTTAAACTCAACTCATCGCGGACTGTAAGCATTTTTAGTATAATACGGGTACTCACGATATATATTTTATACGCCGATATTTCGACCCAGTTACATGGATCGTGGTCACGGCTAGACTGCGGTGGCGCGGATAAGAGTCAAGAGTCTGTCAAGAGTTTCTCCGCGCCACCGCAGTCTAGCCTTGACCACGATCCCTGTAACTGGGTCGAAATATCGGCGTATAAAATATATATCGTAAGTACCCGTATTATACTAAAAAAGTTTCCAAACCTTGTTTTATCAATTTTATTTAGGGTATGAAATCCTAAAGATCCCTATTTAGTGCTCTCGTACACTATATAAGCAACTTATATGCAAAGATACATGTGGACCTACCACAGTTTTGGCAGTGTATTTCAGTCAGTAATATTTTTTGCCGTATTGGGGCGGCTGGGGCGAATACTAACCACAATCCCACGCCGGATGGGTGTCGTAATAGGCGACTAAATCCAACCCGCTGGTGGTAGGGCCGCTCGGAGGCATTATATTGGTAATATTGATTTTATTGTTAATTAATACCATTATTACTGTTATTATTTCTCCAGGGGTTCGCCTGGATAGCTACCACCCTCGAGCATGAGTTAGCTGTCAAACGACTCGTCGTATTTCGACGGGGCTAGAGAGCCAGTTCTTTCTTTCTTTTTCTTCTCTCTTTCTTGGCCGGCAACGCATCAGTGATGCCTCTGGTGTTGCTGATGTCCATGGACGACGATAGCCACTTACCATCAGGTGGATCGTCAGCTCGTTTGCCGGCTGTTTCCATAAACAAAATATAAATACCTGCGGTCAAAATTCGACCGTAAGTGTCAAATACTTACTTCACATTGATGTGTGTGTGTGTGTGGGGTGTGTATGTGTGTGTGTGTGTGTGTGTGTTTGTGTGTGTTAAATACTTGGTAGTGAGTTGTGTTTCTAATGCATCTATACATATAAATAAAATTGAAGTGTCTGTCTGTGATTTCAAAATAATTACTATGTTTTCTCAAGTGCTTACACAAGCAATATAATTATGTTTTCTCAAGTATGTACACGATACAAAAAATACACAGAAACTTTTATTTTTTTTTGTTTGTATGTCTTTCTGTTTGTAATCAGTGGAATAACTAAACTGATTTAAATAGAACTTTCACTGGAAAATAGAGGAGGTTATAGAGCAATATTATATTTTATTCCAGAATTCCTACGTGATTGGGATTTACGTGGTCCCACGCGATCGTTCTCGAATCTGTTATATCTTGACTGCCACTCATGGGCTTTAGAGAGCAAACTGTAAACTTTTTGTTTTTTTAAACTCATAGGTAATGTGAATAGAAATTTGTGAAACAAGGTACCCTTTTTTTATGCTTAGAGCAGGCGAACGAGCAGACGGGTCACCTGATGGTAAGTGATCACCGCCGCCCATGGACATTAGCAACACCAGGGGCGTCATCAACGCGTTGCCGGCCAAGAAGATGACGATAGACCCGCTTAATTACAACGTAGTTAACTACATACTAAATAATACTAATGACCTGCAGTTAAGTTAGGGCTAGCAGAACTGAAAATTAAGTTCTCCTGGCATAATCCCTAAAGAAAATTACATGTCGACGCTTGAAAGGAAACATTGAATAAGCGACATTGAGCTAACTTTACAGGAGAGCAGTTTAAAGTTGAAATTTTTGCCAGTGAAAGTCCCATTAAAACCGGTCCAGCCATTTCAGAGATTAGCCGCAACAAACAGACAGACAGACAAAAATTGTAAAAAATGTTATTTTGGTTAAGTACCGTGTATACATACAAATGGACTTAGTACAAACAGACACTCCAATTTTATTTATTTGTATATAATAGACGAGTAACCGCTTTGCTTCGGTTTTCTTTATTTTTTACACCTTGGGTTACATTATTGGAGTTTTATTAAGGATCCCTAATTTTTTTGAAAATATAATATAGCCTATGTTACTCGGGGATAGTGTAGCTTTCCAACAGTGTAAGAATTTTTCAAATCGGTTCAGTAGTTTCGGAGCCTATTCAATGCAAACAATCAAATCTTTCCTCTTTATTATTAGTATAGATATAGATAATTCCGAATATGTCGGGAAAAATTCCTATCACCAACGTTATACCTATGTTATCTTTAAGCCTTGTTTTAAGACTAAAACCGCGCCCCCTAGCGGTATAATTCATGCAACTGGGTCACTCGGTGTGGTTATACATTATGTATTTAATTTGCATCCACCGCGGCGGTAACTATGTATTTCATTTAGTTAGTGATATGTTTTAACATGTTTTAACATGTCTCTACCTGTCTCTACATGTTCCTAACATCCGACGAAAGCGTAGTTTATAGTCATTGAAGTATAATGTCATAGAACATACATCTCGAACAAAATGTGCGTCCCGCCGAGAGGTTCCATTTTCAAATTCACCCCCGTTCTCCTTTCAATATCGAACGAATCCATTGAAGATTGAAGCCACGTGGCGCCAATGCATTGGGATATACGTGTTGTTCGCGGTGTCGGTTATATACGCTAGTAATAATACTTCAATGCTTATAGTCCGCTTTTTAGATAAGCCTTATTTTAAAAATAAATAGGCTGGCCATTCATTTAAATTTTTAACAGATACGGAAAGAACCTTTATTGAATTATTAGCAGTGCTGCGTGGTCTTACTCGCGTTAATTTGTGGAAAAAACTAACTACTTAATATGAGATGTTATAGTCCTATAGTCTTCCTCGATAAATAGACTATCAAACACAAAAATAATTTTTCAATTCGAACTAGTAGTTCCTGAGATCAGCGCGTTCAACCAAACTCTTCAGCTTTATAATATTAGTATAGATTAGAATATATTGATTTGGGAATTCTAAGCTGATAGAAATAAAAACAGACAAAGATAGGATAAGAGAACAGAACAATAGATAGATAAGAGAAACAAGGCTCTTGTGTCTTTTTTCGTAATAATTATGTAATCTTACAAAAACTTTAAAAGTATTATAAAAAAATGGATGTCTGTAAAGTCGGTTTACGGACGGTAGTTTAACGTGACAACGTCATGACAAAACATTGATGAAGTAGTGCTGGAATTTAATATTATCTCTGGAAATTAACTTATAATTAGAAACTTTTTTCTTTATAATACAACGCCATCTAGAACTCCTGAACTAAACTATTTTTTCAGCAAGTTCCTTTCTGACTTAATTGTGTATATAATTTTGTTCATAGATGGCGCTTTCTCCATTGTTCGCTCGCTCGCGGAACGCGACAGATGAGTCATGCTTTTTCGTGCGTGCACCCGGCGTTCATCGCTTTAATAGACGTTATCACGTCAAAAGGTGAATTGCCTTCAAAAATATTCACGTATGCAACATTAATAATAAAAGTAATAACATATTTTTTAGGCGTCGCATATTACGCTGCCCATACATCGTGTATGGGCAGCGTAATGGGTAGTATACTTGTCAAGTTTGCAGCGGACTTGACGCGGCATCCAGTAAACTTGACGGTGTATGGCCACGGTATAGCTATCTGGCTATATAGCTATCTCATGCAAGCTGGATGCCGCATCAAGTCAAACTTGAAACAAAAAAAGATAAACGTGTGTGTGTTGTAGCTCGAAAAAAAAAAAAAAAAAAAAAAAAAAAAACAATACACTTGCTCATGTATGGCTAGTTTTAGATGGCTTTACGTGCCCTCCGCAGCACGGAAGCTCTCAAAAATTAACCATTAGTGGTCACCCATCCAACTACTGAAAGCCTGACACAAGTCTATGGCTATAATATATACACTAGAGGATACCCGGCGTGTACTATTTAAGCCAATTATATTATATACAAGATATGCCAAGATGGCACTGAAATTATGTCAGTCGAATTTAGACAAGTGTAGCGATTTTAATTCAGACAGTTGATAGTTGCCTCTGAGTGAGGCCGTCTAGCTGTCTTTTTCACTATTATGGTTTTAGTAGTGCCATCCCTTTTACATAATTTACTAATGTAATAGTGATCGATGTAGTGAAACAAAAGATAAACGTGTGTGTGTTGTAGCTCGGTCGGAACAGATTTTTTGGTTGATTTGTAAGGGCATGACGTATCTATAGTTTAATATCATTGTATTAAGCAAAAAAGTGTTGTATGGGAAAAATCGAAAATCTAAAATGTGTGTAATGCATTGTTTTATTAGTCTCAAACCATCTTCGCATTATTGCCTTTCAAATGAGACCAGTTTGGGGCACATCGGTTGGATGGTTTCAGAGTGTATAAGGCTTCCCGCCCACGTCCGACTTTTTGTAGGACCGATAATCGGGCCGATTTTTCCTCCGATTCTTATGACCGATTTTGTGACCGATTGTCGGTGAGTCGGTGAGAACGCCATACATTTCCGAACGTTCCATTTTTCACCGATATCGGTCGGAATGCACCGATTTTATTTCTGACCGACTTTTTTGTAGGACGTGTGCGTTGCACCATTGCTATCAGTACGTTCTATTTTTCTCCTACAAAAAATCGGTCACCGATTATCGGACGTGGGCGGGAAGCCTTAAGGCAGCACAAACATTTTTTTCTGTTTTATATACAGGGTGATTTTTTCAAGTGTGCGTGAATGGCCAAATTCGGAACTATGAGAAATAGCGAACGGTGGTCAAAAGAGTCTCGGGGTCGATTTTGATGGAAACTAAAAATGTATCATTAGATTTTTGAAAAATCAATATTTCTATCCAGGAATCGAACCCTTTGAAAAAAATCTAACCCTGTATTATTACACCATTCGATAGTGATGCAGTTTTAGTCTTCATCTACCATAAATAGGCCCCGAGACTCCTTTGACCATTTTTGGCTATCCCTCACACTTAGTTTATTATAGAATTTGACCATCCAGGCACACTTGAAAAATTCACCCTGTATATATAGACAGATGAGCGCTTTCGCCAGTTTCGCTCGCTAACAAAATACTGGCCAATTGATAAAAGTTTGAATGAATAAAAAACTTTGATAGAACGAACTAACAATTCGCTGTGGCGTAAAATTTCCCGTGAGACGAGAAGTATTGGCCTCCCTGTTAGATTGAATATATTGGTGTTAGAATACTATTTTAGCGGGTACCATAATCTATAAAAATTACTGAATATTGTAAATATAAATATCGTATCATAATAAAAAAATGTGAGCAGTCATGGGGCGGCTGGCAGATGTGAAACATCGAAATTATTTTATACAACTAATAGGCATAAAAGTACAGATTATGACAGGAACTAAATATGGCATGATGAAACAATACAATATTACGAATTGTCTCCAGAAAATGATGACAGTTTTGTCCTATTGTATGCTACAGCCTATCAAACTAAGTTTATTTATGATTACCCACATTGTGTTAGTATATTTTTTTTCATATTGCCCTACCATAATAATATAGTGCGGCGAAACGTCGCCACGCACCGCGCCAAAAATCAGGGTTACCCCTCGCCTATAGATGTTTCACATCAAAAAATTTGATATTAAGAAAATGAAATTTGCATGCTTTATTTGGTGGAATCCGACTATAAATTGTACGTTTATTGTTAATAGCATCATGCGTTACTTTGTGAAAATCCATTGTTATTAAGTTAGTATTAGTCTACGACTTTCCGATTAACCATCGTGGAGTCAACTTATCCTGATGATGCTTCGTTTCGGGGCGTACGTGTTGGTGCTGGTATGTATGTTGGTATAATTATACCTACTTTTAATTATTGTAGTGCAGGTTTCTGTTGTAAGGAGGGAGGTGCCACGCATGTCTTAAAGTGTATACCATCATATATGTTAACCGCGGATTGCTGCAAAGTAGACTAATACTAACTTAATATTGTATCTTTCTTCAGCAATGACTGAACATATTTTCATGTTTAGCAATTTTTTATCCCGGAATATACACGAAAAGCTGCAGGTACTAGTTTCAAGTTTCGAAATAAATTCAGAAGTAGATACTTCGATTTATTCCAACCATCCCTCGAGCGGTTATTTTATTTCAACCTTTGACAGTAAGAAAAACCTTTTCATTTCGCAGGGTCAAATAAATACAGAAAAATAGCCACTTTCCTACTGTAATCGAGTTGAAAAGTAAAATTAAAAGATAATAGAAAAAGTGAAGAGAAAATTTAAAACTTAAATTGGATATAACTGCTCTGTTTCATTCCACGCAGAAACTGTTTCTAAAGTTATTTTTTATACAAATTATAATTCCAGATTTATAACTAAAGTATTATTACAGTTGTGTCTTGCCATTAAATTCTTTACTGAAGTGAAAATCGTTTTGATTTGAAAGTCGATGAAACGAATAAGCGACAGTAAAAAGAGACAGACACATAAATTCATAAGATATACGTGGGAGAAAATGAGATAGGAAGCAATATACACTGTTTCTTATGTTCGTAGTTCTCTTTGTGTAACTTTAAAAAGTGCTAAATTATATTCATAGATGGCGCGAGGAACAAGATAGAAGATTCATTTTATTGCTTGATAGATGGCGCTAGCTGCTCATTTTACTCTTCATTATGTTAAGAGATGGCGTTAGTTACCACTGTTTTCTTTGCATCACTATGATCATTACTAAACCTACAATTATCATTTTCCCGAAATTTTACATTCGTCTTTCAAGATAATGTCTTGAAACTAAAATTTTTGAAGGTTTAACTTCTACCACGTGTGAATCGCACACCTTTTTTTAAGTATCCATTTTTTTCATGTCTATAATACCACTAGAGAGTTAGTGTTAAGATGACGGCTGATAGGGAAGTGTGGAAGAGGAAAACATATTGCGCCGACCCCAAATAAAATTGGGAAATGGGCAGGATGATGATGATGATGATGAATACCACCTGATGGTAAGTGGCGATGTACTTTTGGGTGCAAACGCCCCAATTCAGAGTCACTAACGATTACTTTAATCGCTCCTTAGTAAAGAATTACCATACAAGTTCTGTACTAAGGAGGGATTTAAGTAACCGTTAGTGGCTCTGAGTTGGGGCGTATGACGCACTTAGTAAAAGCCTTGAAGACACACTTCATAATCGAACAGAAACACCGATGCGCGCAATTTATTTTATTCCTCCGCAGTACGCATAATAAATGACGAAGTGAAGCGCGTCGTCCTTTCGTCATCGTTAATGGTAACTAAATTAACTGACCGATGTTTTTACCAGTGTTGGTACCAACATGTGGATTTGGCCTAGGCCTCGGCTGCTTATCCTGTCTGTCACAGAACTTTATCATTTAAACCGTAATAAGAAAATACTTATTTATTACAGAGTTTTTATTTTTGTGGCTGCTATAACAACATATTATACGAAGAACATTTAACTCGTTCGGAGAGGATTCCGTACGTTGATTATGTATTTACCGTTATTTTTCTAATTTTGGAACGAAGTTCCTTATCGCGCGATATGAAAGGGGGCTAGAAGGAAATTTTTCTTACGAAAAGTTGGTACGATACTTTTTGAAGTGATTCAGAGAGGTTTACAGAGATGGCGCTGTAAAACTTTCTGAATCACTCTTCGTTTCATCCGGGTGTCCCTTGACAACTCTCAATTTTTATTTATTTTTGCCATTTTAAAACCATAGACTTCTTATAGGTTTTCCCGTAATAGGTATTTAAGTAAAAAACTATGATACTAGGGGGAACTAGGGGGAAGGGTAAATTTAATTGGCTTTAATTGGCTTTTATTTTCATTCTTTCTTGAATATTTTTAAAACTATCCATTGTAGAACTATAACAAAAATATATTTGAGATCCTTACAATAACTCCTTTCATTTGACATACTACACGATATGGTTTGCAAAACAGTTCTTGTTTAATTATGATTTCGTTAAAAAAAAATTTCAAAATTTTTTTTCAGTCCCAAAACGCCATGTAGTTTTTAATGTATTATAATTACATAACACTATTACTCCTGGCTGATTATAATAATTTTATTTTTCATTTGACAGACCCCTTACGTCATATAGTTTGTTGCTGCGGCATAAATGGCCCAATGGTTTTCTTTTGTAAAACGGAAGTAAAGTTACTTATTAATTTCAGAAAATTATTCCCAATAAGGATTTTTTTAGGAAATAGGGTATATACTTGAAATATTTTAATTAAATTTTTTGTCCAAAAATCATTGTGACATAATAATTTTTTTGAGAGTACTAGCTATGGGCATTCTCCTTTCAACTCATTTGGTCCAGTAGTTTCGGAGTAAATTGGCTGTGAACAGCGGTCACCCAGACGCACGAGTGATCCAATAAGGGTACCGTTTTTCATTTCTTCGTATGGAACCCTAAAAAGGGCCCCCATACATTTTGTGACGAAAATATAGCACGGTGGTATGGAACCTTTTAGATATCCGACTCGCACTTGACCACTATTTTATTTCAAATATGTATTATTTTTCTTCCATACCTAAAACGGTTTTTAAAATTATACACAAAATCCTTTCTCCGTTTAAGAAACTCAAAAAAAATATAGCGCAGCTTTTATAAAATTGTCAACTCGCGATTAGAAATGTCTTTCAATTTTAGATTTCCCGCAAAAGCCAAGCTGAACAATTCTCAGTAGGTATTCCCCGAGAAAACACAAGCGCCTTAATACGACACAAGTCAGGGATTATAGGATTATACATCTTGTGGGATGCTTTTAAAATAAAATATTTGGTAATATTTTTATGAAGGTTTGTTTTTTTAGTTCTTATGTCATAAGGAAAATATAAGGAATCTTGGGACGGCTCGAAGGACCAACGTGTCTATTAAAAAAACATGAGAGGTGTCAAGGGACATCCGGATGGAACGAAGTTCCTTTCGATTTAAGTATTGTTTTGTTGTACAGCGCCATCTCTGTAAAACTCTCTGAATCACTTCAAAAAAAGTGTCGTCATTCGTAAAAATCAAAAAGTGTCGTAATTTTCCGTCTAGCCCCCTTTCACAACGCGCGATAAGGAACTTCGTTCCAAAAGTTTCAGTGACGTCATTCACTAGAAACTGCAAAAACATCACAAAAATCTAATATTTGTCTTCCTTGCACATGGATAAGCTTAAGAGCGCGACAGAGATAGATAATTGTTTGATGCTACTATAGTCCAGTCAAGGAATGACTCAAAAGAGGGTATAGAGTGCGTGAGCGGGAACCTAAGCGATTTCTTCAGAAACTTGTTCAGGGTGCTTAGGGTGATAAAATACTAAAAGTCCCCGCGTCTAGGAGGTGAGCCGGAGGGAGGGGGGGGTTACAAAGGTCTCAATTTTAGGTTTTTCGCCAATATCTCAAAAACGGTGCGTTATAGCGCAAAATGATCTAAGATGAAATGAAAGCTTATAAAATTCTCTATAACTTTAATTCTGTACACTTTTTCCGTATCTCCGACCGTTTTTGAACTATACGCTCCAGAAATGTAGCAATTTAAGTTATTCAGCGTGATAACAGCGTGATTCACATCAGCTATCGTAAAAATGACACCTGAACTGATACCATTAAAAAGATGTTAGGTAGGCATCTTTATATAATGAAGAGGCAGTTCCGTTGCAGCTCAGATTTTCTGCTGCACCAATTGACTTCAAGAATCATTGTTTTTATGTACATATTGCCTCAATGAAGATATAAAAAAAGCCTTTGAAAAAAAGGCGCGTTGTACATTCAGTTGAGACTCTAGCTGCTAAATATTGTATCAAGCAGGTATGTTCTTCGAGAAATGATGCCTGGGGTAACGAAGTTCTTGATATTTTTTCTTGCATTACCGATATTGTTGCTGAAAGAGCAAAATATCACGAATACACTATTACTCATTTGTGAAGCCTGTCAGTTACCCAAAAATCTACAAAACTGAGATCTCTAGAGATACCCATGTCGTAGAGGCTATGGAAGAAATATTTGCTTACATGGATTACTTTCCCACGATGAGATACTCGTTTTTTTTTGTTTGTTTTTGTTAAAAGGCTTTTTTATATCTTCATTAAGGCAACATGCACATAAAAAACAATTATTCTTGAAGGCAAATGGTGGAGCAGAAGGTCTGAGCTGCGACTGCGCTGCCTCTTCATTAGATAAAGATGCCTGCCTAACGTCTTTTTTAATGGTATCAATTCGGGTGTCATTTTTACGACAGCTGATGTAAATCAAAAGGGATGTCAAGTCAAGGAAACTTCGATATTTGCCGTCTTTCCTTTTCTTACTAGCTTTAATACGACCCGGTATTCCCTTTCCTTTCCCTCAGAGACATCGTTACTTCCTTCAACGACATTCTCGTCATACAAAATGCATACAGGACTCTTATTAGTACTCATGTTGGATAACCCAATTGTGTTACTAATAACAGTGTATGTATATCTGAAAAGAATATTTTGTGGCTGCCCCCCTACGTTACCGGCTAACTACCGTGCCAGACAAAATAAAATTGTGAAAACCTATAATAACATAAGCCCGAAGGCAAGTATACAATATCAATAGGAGTTTTAGCCAATAAGGTCGCGTTTCCTACAGCGAGCATTAAAGATATTGAGCGAAAAGAAATCTTCATCAATATCATGATGTTTTCCCGCCTCTGCTCAGTTATTCACTGTTATAAAAAACGCGATTTCTTACTGTTACTGCCTTTACTACGTGGAGGTACTCCCAGCTTAGGTACCTATAAATTTTAAGATAATTTTCGCATCAGGTAATGGTTATCACGCTGAATTACTTTAATTTCGACATTTCTGGAGCGTGTAGTTCAAAAACGGTTGGAGATATAGAAAAAGTGTACAGAATTAAAGTTATAGAGAATTTTATAAGCTTTCATTTCATCTTAGAATATTTTTCGCTACAACGCACCGTTTTTGAGATATTGGCGAAAAACCTAAAATTGAGACCTTTGTAACCCCCCCTCCCTCCGGCTCACCTCCTAGACGCGGGGACTTTTAGTATGTTATCCACCTAAGCACCCTGAATAAGTTTCTGAAGAAATCGCTTAGGTTCCCGCTCACGCACTCTACAACTACTTTATTGACTGTACTACTAATAATGATTCTTATTTTGAATTTTTCCTTCATTTAAAAGCAACTGACAAATATAACAAAATAAAGGGTCATGTTTTATCGGTGGATGTTATAAGCCGTTTGCTGACGAGAAAGTGTTTTTAAATTATTTATAAATACCCGCCATAATATTATTAAAGTTATCTATACAAATAAATAAAATTGTAGTGTCTGTTCGTAATATTAAAATAACCGCTTTTTACTAAGTGCATTTGGATGTACACGGTACATATACCAAAACAACATTTTTTACAATTTTTGTCTATCTGTTTGTATGTTTGTTGCGGCTAATCTCTGAAATGGCGGGACCAACTTTGATGGGACTTTCACTGGCAGATAGCTGATGTAACAAGGAGTAACTTAGGCTATTTTAATTTTATAAAAAAACGCGATACGAAGTTCATCGGGTCAGCTAATACGGAAGCACGGACTGAGATTGGTACACTTGGTACACATTAAAGCATAGACAATTATCTTCCACCGCAAGCAATAGTCAAAGGACGCGAATTCACAAAAATTCTGACCGAAAAACTCTAGCGAGTCAAAGTGAATTCAGATTATGGCAAAGGTAAAAATGTATTCAATTCGAAATTCAGGTCAGCGCTGCAAAAATATTTATAAATCCGTTGCTTTAACATTTTAAAGATGAATCTGCAAGCAGTGAGATGTACTTTTAGAAAAGGAATATTCCTTTTTAGTTCACTCGTTCATAAACGAAAAAACAAGTCACTGGTAAAATAGATAAAAAAAAACGTTGTGTGTACTTATGTTCGCACGTAAGAAGATATACTTACTTAAGTATAAGTACCTCTCGCTCGCACCCATGACGCGCGCTAGCAATCCAAAACAACTCTAGCGAATGTTGTGCGCCTAGTACAGCGTAGTATCACGCACATTCGTCATGTCGTTTTTAAGCTGTCGCATCGTAAACATTTTAAACATAAAGGGTAAAAAAGACATGAGAGGTGTCAAGGGACACCCGGATGGAACGAAGTTCCTTTCGATTTAAGTATAGTTTTTTGAAGTGATTCAGAAAGTTGTACAGCGCCATCTCTGTAAAACTCTCTGAATCACTTCAAAAAAAGATCACGCTAGCGTGATTCAGAAAGTTGTACAGTGCCATCTCTGTAAAACTCTCTGAATCACTTCAAAAAAAGTGTCGTCATTCGTAAGAATCAAAAAGTGTCGTAAGAATTTTATCCGTCTAGCCCCCTTTCACAACGCGCGATAAGGAACTTCGTTCCAAAAACGGGACCCTATTACTAAGACTCCACTGTCTGTCTGTATGTCACCAGGCTGTATCTCATGAACCGTGATAGATAGACAGTTGAAATTTTCACAGATGAAATAAGCAAAGATGAAAAACCCATTGATGGTGCATTACTAAGCATGGGTCTCTCCTCTTGAGGAGGCCTAGAGTATATTCCTCCACGTTGCTCCAGTGCGGATTGGTGAAGTTATCGGCCAAGCCATGGCCTCTGACATAGCTTATCAATGGCTATCGTAACACAGCAATAAGGCTTCATAAGGCTATTATAATTGAAGATATTTTTAACCGACTTCAAAAAAAGGAGGAGGTTCTCAATTTGACTGTATTTTTTTTTATGCTTGTTACCTCAGAACTTTGGACTGGGTGGACCGATTTGGATGATTCTTTCTTTAATTGAAAGCTGGTGCTTGTCGTGTAGTCCCACATAAATTTGAACGAGATCTGACAGTGGCATCCATGTCAAAATCATATAAGTCTTAAATTTGCATTAAGTATGTGCGCGATAAATGGACGAATAACTCAATATCGCGCGAACCGATTTCGATGATTCTTTTTTTAATTGAAAGCTGGTGCTTGTCATGTGGTCCCACATAAATTTGAGCGAGATCTGACAATGGTATCTATGTCAAAAGTACAATGTACTTCATTTGAAGTCGGTTATTTTATTGTTAAAATGTTAGATTATTTTGAAGCATTTCGTTTCGTTGTAATGGCGTGATATGTAAACATTGTGTAAATTATGGCAGTATGTTGGCATTAATGACTCGCGTTTCATAATTTATTTAATACTTAATGTTTTTTACATTTAGACTTGGAAATTAATGAAATAAAAAACTTGAGAGGTGTCAAAGGACAGGACACCCGGATGGAACGAAGTTATTTCCTATTTTACTTATGTTAGCGCCAAAAAGTCTCAACAGCGTGATTCAGAAAGTTATACAGCGCCATCTAGTTTCAACTAGTTACAACTTTTTGAATCACGCTGTTGAGACTCTTTGGCGCTATACAAGTAAAATAGGAAAAAAAAATAGCGTGATTCAGAAAGTTGTACAGCGCCATCTCTGTAAAACTCTGTGAATCACTACAAAAAAAGTGTAGGTCATTCGTAAATTCAAAAAGTGTCGAAATTTTCCGTCTAGCCCCCTTGCACAACGCGCGATAATTCGGTTTGTACATGCTTATACTCGTAGCAACAACCGTAATTAGAACTAGAAATCCATTCTGCGGTCAAAATTCTACCATAAGTGTCAAATGCATGGTAAGAAAGAAAGAAAGAAAGAAAAATATTTATTTCAAACACAAGGCACTGCAATACATACAAAAATCGGCTTAAATCTACTGCAAATACTACAGTACAGTATGTAATGTTAATTTTTAGAGTTCCGTACGAAAAAACGAAAAGCTGTACCCTTGTAGGATCACTCGTGGGTCTTGACGACCGCCGTTCACAGCCATTTTATTCCGAAACTACTGGACCAAATGAGTTAAAATTTGGTATATACTTTTTTGTGATCCAAAGACAAAGGTGTAAATCAAACAACTGAATTTTGAAAAAAAAACATAATCAAAATTAAACAAAAACTGTTTTGCAAACTGTATCGTGTGGTATGTCAAATGAAAGGACTTGTTGTAATGATCTCAAATATATTTTTGTTATAGTTGTACAATGGATAGTTTTAAAATTATTATTAATCCTAATATTATAAACCTAATAATATAGATCCTAATATTATAGATCTTGCAGTAAACAGAGCTTCAAATTCAAAGTCACTGAACACTATATTAAGAATTGGGGTGTTAGTTTCCTATAGCAGTATATTTATTTACCTGTCCTTATGTATTCTATTGTATAATACTCTTTATTCAACTCAATTTATTTTGCAGAATAATGTTGTCATTTATTTTCACGTTTTTACTATATACTATAATATGTATATTATATTTCATTATGTTCTTTATCCTATATTTTATCGTATTTTCCGTATGTATTTTCCGTTTCTACTTCTACTTTTATATTCTTGTACCGCCTTCACTGTTCTCTGTTTAAACCAAAGGTCGACTGGCAGAGAATGCTTATAGCATTAAGTCCACCTTTTGTACCACTTAGTTATAAGGGTATAATAAAGTGTAAATAAATAAATATAAAGGTGAAAGCTTGGATATTTGAGACTCCATGACGCAAAAATGGCTCAACGGATATAGATAAAATTTGGCACACGGATAGCTGTCAACCTAACTTACCAGATAGGCTTTTTAGCCTGGAATATATACTTGTTCCTGAGGGATAACAGGTACAATTTATAGTCATCGGAAAACTGTTCGTCGTTTTTCGTCACAGTGACAGATTTACGAAATAAAACATGGCCGAACTTCAAACAGCTGATTGATCATGAACATAGCGCATAAATAAGAGTACGTCCGATGTATCATATTATTATGATTCATATGATATAGTAAAAACTGTTTTAATACACGCTCAAGTATCGACGCTTGAAACGAAAAATTGTCTAAGCGACATTGAGCTAACTTTACAGGAGAGCAGTTTAAAGTTGGGATTTTTAGAAAAAAATCATATAGTTATTTTTTTTATCCTCCTACCGATGTTATTGTTACTGTTTTGGAATCCTTATTTTATAATCTATATGGTGGCATATACAACAACTTTTCTAAAAATTCAACTTGAAACTGCTCTCCTGTAAAGTTAGCTCAATGTCGCTTAGTCAATTTTTCCTTTCAAGCGTCGATATATGATTCATATATACTTTTACTTTTTTGGACCTTTTACATGCATGTTTAAACGTCGAAATTGTATACTTACCCTGTAAAAATACAAATATAAAATGAATTCAGAAAAAAGTCACAGGATGTAAACATGTCAAAAATTTATTTTGTATGGGGACGGAACCAGTTAATTATTATAATTAATTTGGATTTATAAAACCACATAACAATAAAGTGCACCTATAAGTAAAATGATTGATTACGATACACAATATTAGATATAGATGATGCCCGTGACTTCGATTTGTGGATATCGATTTTTTACAAATCCCGCCGGAACCCTGAACTTTTTCGGGATAAAAAGTAGCCTATGTGTTAATCCAGGGTATAGGCTATCTCCATTCCAAATTTCAACCAAATCGGTTAAGTAGTTGTGGCGTGATTGAGGAACAAACATACAAACATCTTCACAAACTTTCACACTTATTATATTAATAGGATTAAATATTTATAGGATTCCAGATTGACCCCTTAGTTATCAAAATTCAATTCTTTTTATAGATTTAAAGCAACAACCCATAATTGTCCCACTGCTGGGCTCGAGGTCTCCTCTCACAATGTGAGGTACAGGCCATAGTCTACCACGCTGGCCAAGTGCGGATTGGTAGACTTCACACACCTTTGAGAACTTTATGGAGAACTCTCAGGTGTGCAGGTTTCCTCACGATGTTTTCCTTCACCGAGGCAAGTGATAATTAACTTGTAATACGCACATAATATTTGAAAATTAGAGGTGCGTGCCAGCATTTGAACTCGGGCCCCCGCGTTCGGGAGACCAACGTTCTAACCACTAGGCTATCATATATTCAGATATTTTTCAAAACAGTTGTTTGAGGCCAATTATTTTTTTGGTTAAATTTAGATTACGTCGAATGACACCAACGCCTCCCCATATTACAGATTCGATATTCTATTTTACTTACAAAGAAATATCTACGGAGCACTGACTCGGAAAGAATTCCATTCCTTAGTCGCGTCGTTTAAGGACAAAGAAGTATTTGATACATAAAGATTAAATAGACGTTGATACATAATACATTTTCCTACTAATATTTTAAATATGAAAGTGTATGAGTGTGGATATTTGTCATTCTTTCTTTCAAATTCAGCACACAGGTAGACCATGGTTTGGAGTAATATATAAATAAATAATAAATGAATAAATGAAAAACATATAAATAAATAAAAATTAAATTAAAAAAACATAAACGTGTACTTATGTACGCGCGTTAGAAGGTATACTTCTTTGGCATAAAAAAAACAATTACAAAAAAAAACAATTTCAAAAAAACCATTTTGAAAAATAATCAAAAAACCAATAACGTTTGACCTGTCTGTGGCAATAAAGAATTTTTATTATTATTAATATTAAAAATATTTTTTTCAAAAAGAAATTTTCAAAAAATATATTTTCAAAAAAAAAATCAATATAAATAGGGTCCTTATTTTCCCGCAAAATGCGGGTAAAGCCGCGAGGAGAAAGCTAGTAACAAATATTTTTAGAATTTTTCTATCTGTTTGTGCATTTGTTCTTAATTTGTTCATCAATACAAACCACGTCCGATTAGGTGAAGCTGTTGCGAAAACGCGTAAAAAAACAAAAGATAAAATTTTCACAACATGCTAAGGAGTAATCGATCAATATGCCTCCTTGAGAAAGTCACCAAACGACTCGTCGTGTTTCTCGACGGAACTCTGATCTACTACAGAGGGTTATTGCACTGTACCCCACTACCCCTCTCATCAATCTAAAGGCGTCTGCCAACTGCTATGTCCGGCCACAGGCCAATCGGAGCAATGCCTCCATTAACTCGTCCGAATCTACCACCCGCGTTTTACGACCTAGATAAGGCCGAGTTCCTGACCGACAGTCTTGAGAGCCAATGCACTCCCAGCACACAGAACCATTCCACATATCCCTAGTTGAAAGCAAGATAGAGGCTAGGCTCGCCAGACCACTCACCGGTGACCCACTATCGCCTATTACCATTGACGAAATGCGCGTCACTTAAGTCCATGCATCCCAAAAAGGCACCGGGCCCCAATCGTATCACCAATAAGGTTGTACAACGCCTTCCTACATTCCTGCTAGCCCTGCTCTTAGCAATCTTTAATGTTCTCCTATCCACCTGCACGCTTTTAGACACCTGGAAAGAGGCTGAGGTAATAGACATTCACAAGCCCGGTAAACCTAAAAACCAGCCCTCGAGCTATCAGTTAACTAAATACGTTTGGTAAAATATACGAAAAGATACACCTCGGCTGCCTCAAAGCGGTGCGGAGCGGCCATCTGCACCGATGTCCTCCAACAAACGACGACCTAAGCCAAGGTCTGAACCTCACAACAGGTGCTCTTAGGAAGTCGCATGCCCCTACTTCTCGAAGTTTAAAAGTATCACTCCCACCTCGCAAACATGTCTCGCCCACCTGTTCGCGTGAAGCTGTAAAGGCCACTAGGGCCAAAAGCAACCATCCATTCGAAAAAAACTCGTGGTGTTCTGGCTAGGGAAAAAAAGTCGCCGTATTTCGGCTGGGACTTCAGAACCAGTTCTTTCTCTCATTCTTTCTTTTTCTTCTCTCATTCTCGGCCAACAACGTATCACGTGATGCCTTTGGTGTCGCAAATGTCCATCGGCAATAGCCACTTACGATCAGGTGGATCGTCAGCTCTTTTGCAGGCTATTTCCATAATTATTTTCTTCGAAACTAAACTATGCGGAACCCAACACTTGGCCGGTTTTATTATACAGATTAGACCCCACACCTGCAGTCTGAGTCCTCGCAATACTAATTTACATAGCGAAAACACTCGCATTCTAAATTTTTCTTTCTACATGAATTTTTATTAACCTACTTCAGACTTATAATTTATTTGTTGTGTTCTGTGGAAAACTATTACGAGATTTTTTTATGTTATGGAAAAATGGTCAGACGAACTAATAGTAAAAGTAAGATTTTAAGTTTAAGTAAGAATAACATTGACTTATATTACCTACTAGCTGAACCACACCCATTTCGCTGTGTATCAAACATTTTTACATGTGATGAAGTAAAAAATATTATTGATTAGATTAAAATATAACTCAGTTACTCAAGAATAATGTAGCTTTCTATTGGTGAAAGAATTTTTGAAATCGATTTAGAAGTTTTTGAGTTTATTCGTCACAAACATACAAAAATACAAATCGTTCCTCTTTATAATATTACTGTAGACTAGATAAGGGCAGGCTTTGGACCTGATAAATGCAAAAGTTTGTGAGAATTTATGCATGTTTGTTACATATTTTCACATAGATTGACATATGGATTAACCTATTAGCGAACAGGTAACCTAATCGCTGACAGACGTCAAACTCCCGCGCTATGCCGCACTTTTTGAAGTGTCTTAATTAGATCCTAAGGTATTAAAAAATAAAGAACTAAAAAAATTATGATCTTTTTTGTCAATCTTTATGGGCATTAAAATGAATTTGTATTTTACGTATTTTTTCGTGCGTAATTTGTTGAAAACGCTAGACGCCACGGGTATGATGACATCACGTCTAAAAATGTCACTTTCAAACAGTGTGACATCATAAAATGGCGGCTTCCGTTTCGCATAGTTTAAGATAAGAACAGATATGACATATTGAAAACTTTGAAATTTTCGACTGCTTAGTGCCTATTTGTATGTTGTTAGATTTTTTCTCATATTATTGAGTAAAATACCCTATTCATAACAGCCTTTCATAGAAGGATACATAAAAGTCTCTTATTATATATTTATTATACCTAGGATTGAGGTCAGTATTCTAGTCCGCCAAACGACAAATTATAAACATTTTAATTTAATACATAAACCTTTCAACAACACCACAATTTTATTGTTCTGGAGACATTGTGAATAAATCGTTTATTGAAATACTTCCGCATAACATTATGCAGAACCCAATCAGCTGATTGCACGCCGCCATTTTGTAAATTGAAGGAATTTGCTCGATCATTCAATTCGGTTTGATGTCCCGAAAGTGAATTAAATGGTTTTAAAAGGAATGAGTGTATTTAGTAAGCTGAGTTGCTTCAAGACTTCAAAAAAAGGAGAAGGTTCTCAATTCGACTGTCTTTTTTATGTTTGTTACCTCAGAACTTTCGACTGGGTGAACCGATTTTGATGATTCTTTTTTTAATCGAAAGCTGGTACTTGTCATGTGATCCCACTTAAATTTGACCGAGATCTGACAAAGGCATCCGTGAGAAAACCATATAAGTCTTAAATTTTTGTTTGTGTAATAATACAGGATGTTTTTTTTTCAAAATCAACGGGCTCGATTTTTGACCAGGGATAATAATTTTTCAAAAATCTAATAATGCAGTTTTAAATTCATGAAAATCGGCCTCGAGACTTCTGTGACCACTTTTTGCTATTCCTCATACTTTCGAATTTGGCCACTCACGCACAACTGAAAAATTCATCCTGTATAATACCACCCTTGTAGTATTCAAACGGATACAAATTAATAATTTGTGATATATACTCCAACATTAAACTATGATTCACTGAAATTAATAAGCTATGGCAAAACGAAAGTGATTTTATTAGAGGAGGCGTTTTTATCGCTTTCTTTCTAACACTTCCCTTTCGAATGATTTTTTTTTTGTAATAATTGTACCTTTATTTAAAACTAGTAACTAAGCAGCACATTAAAAAAATAAAAAAATTGCGGAGTTAAACGGAATTCTGTAAACAAATATTTTTGTATTTGAAAATCGCTAGAAAATAAACAAAAATCACTTTATCGACTTTTACTCTAGTAAGTCCCTTTTTTAACTTCTATAGTGGTGTTAATCTATACTAATATTATAAAGCTGAAGAGTTTGTTTGGTTGAACGCGCTAATCTCAGGAACTACTGGTTCAAATTGAAACATTATTTTTGTGTTCGATAGTCCATTTATCGAGGAAGGCTATATGTATAACATCATATATTTTAGCAGTTAGTTTTTTCCACAAATTAACGCGGGTGAAACTGTGAGGCACAGCTAGTATATGTACACTAATAACGTTATTTAAATTCTCCTCCTCATAGTTTCTTCACACTTGGTCCTAATAAATATCAAGGACCCATGTGACGCAATGGATATCATGCCGGACCATTGCTCCAAAGCTCGTGGATTCAATTACCAGGGAGGCAGAAATTTGGAAAAAGAGTTTATATTTCTATTCTTTGCCTGTGTGTGTTCCTATCTTTGTGTATATCGCACTCACGACACAGTATCCTAGTGTGGCTCTATGAGTGTATAGCGTTATTTATTTAATAAAGTATTTCAATTAAGTAACCTAAAAAAAGAAAATTTAAATTAAAATAATTTAAAAATAGAACATAATGCATCATATTATTGTCTATTGCTATACGCGATAAATAAACATTACTAAATCGCTATCCGCTACCACCCGCTTCGTTTTAAACATCGCCTTATATTGATTTTCTCTCAATCCTACAATAGTAAACCGACTCCGCATATATCGTTTAGCCTCAACTCAAAAGCAACTCTACCACAATGAAAATAAAGCTCGAAATTCAATACGGTCTCGTTGAAAGAATTTATCAAAGGAAATACTACCCTAACACTAGACGGGAGAGCTCACTTCGGTATGGTTATACACTTAAACAGGGTCAGGAGGAATTTAGACTTTAAAGTGTCGGGATAAGATTGAATTTCAAACGTAGCACGATCAGGATTATTTGCAAAGAATTTTAGAGTGCTATACAGGATGTAGAGTTTTTGTTTTTTTTGCGTTTCGTTTTTGGAAACTTTTTCTTTTTATTTTGTGCCTATTAAATTTGTTTTGTCTTCATTATTTTCTGTTGGTTTAGGACTAAACTTTCTTTGATACTGTAAATGAAATCAAAGGCTTTTCGAAGTTTGATTCGCCGTTTTGCTGTATTCAAAGGCATATTTAATTATAAGTTAGAAGTAATTAAAATACCGTTTTGCTGTCAAAATTTGATCATACGTGACAAGGCTTACTTCACATTGACATTTTATTTATTTATTTATTTATTTATTTAAAATTTATGTCACCTTATAAAAAAGGATGAACAAAGGGCAAACTTAATGCCTAATGGCATTGTCCACCAGTCAACCCTGGGTGGATGTGGAAAGAACTGATGGCAGGTGTTAAAACTACTTAAGAAGGAAAATAAAATGATGAAAAAGGAAAAAAAAAAACGAATACTACTTACGTACAATATACATATATACACTTATAAACTATACATACTATTATATTATATATACCATTATTACCATACATTACCATACATTTATGTGTTTATAATGCGTTTATAAATGCGTTTATAGTGTATATAATGTTTAATTTTATAAATTTTATGTGACTATGTATATGTATATTATGAAAGTATTAGCTTTCTGCGTTCTCTATGTAAACTTTAACAGTGCCAAATTTCATATTCCTCCGTCAACGTAATTGTTGTAAATAAATTTAAATATACAAATACTTAAATACATACATTATATATATCTACACTTAAGTTCATACATTATATATAGATTGAATATACATATATATGTTATATGTACCACGTAATAGATACATCACAATGACATCCTACCTTACTACCGATTTCTGTGTAACTCACCTGCCTTAATGTACCAACTTATAATATGATGATCACAGGTGTATCACTTAAATATAGCTTAAACTACCTATAAGTAATTTTATATGTAACATTTCGGAAGAGTGTAGTTACCCACAACACAGGGTATCCTAGTGTGGGAACTACGTGTCCTGTAAAAATTTTTTGTACTTTTTACGCAAATAAAAATTATTATTATTATTATTATTATTATTATTATTATATTAAAAAAAACCGCCTGCTATCAAAAAAGCTGTCATGATATAAATTTTTGAAATCCTTATGATGAGCTCTTTTATTTGATACCCATATTATTCAATTTATTTTATCTTATGATACTTTTTTTATGGAAATTGCCGGCAAACGAGCTGACGATCCACCTGATGGTAAGTGGCTATCGCCGCCCATGGGCATCAGCAACACCAAAGGCATCACCGATGCGTTGCTGGCCAAGAAAGAAAGAAAGAACTTATGATACTTCAAAAAATGGTATCTTCCAGCCACCATATTTGTTTTTATTTATTTTCACTTATCTAAGAATAATTGGGTTATCAAGATGAATCCAACGATATCTTAATTATATACATAAATCCGTTCAGCATCCATCCAACATCCTGCTAATAATATTATAAATTTGATAATTTATATGGATGCCTGCTAATCTTTCACGCAATAATTCTTGACAAAAAATGACCGACTTCAAAATTAGGGATAACTCAAAAACTACTCGTCAGATCTCGCTTAAATTTAAATGAGACTATATGAAAAGCACCAGCTTTTGAATAAAAAAATAATCATTTAAATCAGTTCACCCAGTCGAAAGTTCTGAGGTAACAAACATAAAAAAATACAGTCGAATTGAATACCTCCTCTTTTTTGAAGTCGGTTAAAATCTACTAAACGAATTTTCATAAAATCATTACACAGCACTTGCTCACTATGATCTTAATAATGGAATAAGACTTATGGAACAACCTGTATATAAACGGTAGGCCATCCCACTCTCGCTTCGTTACCCGGGTATGCTACCGGTTGAAACCCGGGTGAAGTTGCCGGTTATGCAAAACGAGTACTCTCTCTACCGACTCAGTGGCTCAACTGAATCTATTCGCTGAAAACAACGAGTTAGGTTAATACACGGTCGATAGAGTAAATATTTGAGTAGAAAGCCTGTATAAAAGTATCCTGCTAATACGAGTATTAAAAATAGCTTTATGAAATTTGGGCTTCTACATGTCCTTATGGATATAATTAAACACACGTAGTTTTATGTGTTTACGTTAAAGAGGTTTTGAGTTGTAGAAGGGTCAAAAGTGGCACCAAGTGGTTCCTGTAATATTATACTCGGCGCTGGCTAGCCAGTTCCTTTGCTTGAACTTGGCTTGACACGCTGCCGCGTGTCTAGATTAGCTGTGCCACGCGATTTCACCTGCGTTTATTTGTGGGAAATACTACTAAATATATGATGTTATATAGCCTATAGCCTTCCTCGATAAATGGACTATTGAACGCAAAAATAATTTTTCAATTGGAACCAGTAGTTCCTGAGATTAGCGCGTTCAACCAAACAAACTCTTCAGCTTTATAATATTAGTATAGATATCGTTAGATACGTCTTCACAGCCTTAGTGTTCAAATATAAATAAAATTATAAAGAAAAACAAATATGGTGGGTGTGAGATGCCATTGGTTGAAGTAACAAAAATAAAAATAAATAGAATAAGGCCATATTAAATTTACTCACCATTAGGATTTCAAAAAGGTATATTATCATAATATCTTTTTTCTAGCAGGTAGGATTTTCTTTAATTTTTAAATTTATACTAGTCGCTCCTGTAAAATTTGCTTAATGCATAAAAAAGAAATTGAATAATTTATGTCTTTAAATTATCTTATTTTTATTTTGTGTCAGCCTTATTTTTAAATTACAAAAAGACACTATGACGACCCGCGTGGCGTAATGGTTACCATGCCGGATCGCCGCGCCAAGGGTCCTGGGTTCGATTCCCAGCGAGGCGGAAATTTGAATGACGAGTTTGAATTTCTGTTCTCGGTCTGGGTGTGAGTATCCTTGTCTTGTATGTTATCCATGGCACTCACACAGGGAATCCTAGTGTGGGGCTATGAGTGTGAAGCGTTATTACTTTCAGATTGTTTAACAAATGGACTACAGACTCCATAATACAATAGATTAATATTATACTATGTCAATAAATAATACTCAGAAATAATATTGCAACGTTTTCCACAACACACCTCGCATCTCATATTGATCCTTATCGGCAAATGGAGCGAAAACCAAGCATGGTCTAATGACTTTCTATAACGGGAAGGATCCCTTACTTTATGTTGGTTATACGATATAGTATTATATAATACTAGCTGACCGGGC
Organism: Thymelicus lineola; assembly: GCA_963932265.1. Lineage (NCBI taxonomy): Eukaryota > Metazoa > Arthropoda > Insecta > Lepidoptera > Hesperiidae > Thymelicus > Thymelicus lineola. The sequence continues at coordinate 8,301,125 of OZ010708.1, read as the reverse complement.
GAACTTCGTATCGCCTAACAATTGATCAGTTATCGAGCGGGATGAAAAATTAAATTACTAAAATGACTATTAAAAATAGGGGTTGGTGATAGAAGGGTGAAAATTTAGAGTTGTATGTATTTTTTAATGCCACATTATAAAAAAAATTCCAAAAAATAAAAATGTTAGGGGTGGACATTTGGACAACCCTTATCACTTAAGGGTATGAAAAATTGATAATAGCCAATTCACAGACCTACTGAATATGCATATAAAAGTTAAAAAAAAATCGGTCAAGCCATTTCGGAGGAGTATGGTAACTAACATTGTGACACGAGAATTTTATATATAAGATAATGCTGTATTTTTATTTATATGTCATTTATATTGTGGACTAAAAGAACTTCATTCACGCCCATCAAAAAATTAATGATGATAATGGCCTGAATGATCCCTGAATTACATATACACGAATAATAAAGCTGAAGTGTTTTTGTTTGTTTGTTCGTTCATTTGTTTGTTTGATTGATTGAATTAGCTAATGCCAAACTATACTTTTGCGTGCGAAGCCTTGGGAAGAAACGAAATGGTATTACACCATAAAGCTGGGCATACACGATCAAGTGTATTGTCAAGTTTGCAGTTTGACTTGATGTGGCATCCAGCTTGCATGAGATAGCTATAATATGGCCAGATTGCCATACCGTGGCCATACACCAATGATATTTAAAAAATATAGATACGTCATGCCCTTATAAATCAAGCAAAAATCTGTTTTGAAAACAGCTACAACATACACATGTTTATCTTTTGTTTCACTACACCAATCACACTACAATAATACACGAAGGCATTATTTTATAACGTTGTATGTTAAATCTCAAGCACTTCTGACAACAACAAAAGCGTGCGTATCGTCTATATTGACAGAGCGACTGAGCAGACGGTGTCAATTGACTGCTCTTATGATCTTCATCTTCGGCGCGCTAGTGACATATCTACCTCTTTTTCACTTATAATATCATTGCCATACACCGTCAAGTTTACTGGATGCCGCATCAAGTCTACTACATTTTATTTTACGCTTCCAAATCTAACCCTTACTCAGTTTTCAACAAAAAATAAAATGAGAGGTGTCAAGGGACACCCGGATAGAACGAAGTTCCTTTCGATTTAAGTATTGTTTTGTTGTACAGCGCCATCTCTGTAAAACGCTCTGAATCACTTCAAAAAAAGTGTCGTCATTCGTAAGAATCAAAAAGTGTCGTAATTTTCCGTCTAGCCCCCTTTCACAACGCGCGATAAGGAACTTCGTTCCAATTACAAGTCAACTCTTTCATACTAAAATAACTTCACACAAAAGTAGGTAAGTAGCAAAAATCGAAGCCCATCTCCACCCCACCCCATCCCTCGGGGATGGCTGTGCAATAAATTTCCCTAATTATCGCACGCTGTGACCTACATAATTTTTAAAGAGGGTTTCCACTGTGGCAGAGTATTAATTGCGTTTGTAATATCGCATGCTCAGTGGAAAAAAGCATAAGTCGTCTTACGTTGAATTTTAGTTGTTATTATTTTAGTAGTTATTGAATGACGACCCGCGTGGCGTAATGGTTACCATGCCGGATCGCCGCGCCAAGAGTCCTGGGTTCGATTCCCAGCGAGGCGGAAATTTGAATGATGAGTTTGAATTTCTGTTCTCGGTCTGGGTGTGAATGTCCTTGTCTTGTGTGTTGTCCATGGCACCCACGACACAGGAAATCCTAGTGTGGGGCTATGAGTGTGAAGTGAAGTGTGTGTGAAGTTATTAATATGATTGGAAAGAGGGACAAAAGCTGCACATGCTCAATTTTTTTCAAATTTTTAACAGACTTCAAAAAAAGGAGGAGGTTCTCAATTCGACTGTATTTTTTTATATTTGTTACCTCAGAACTTTCGACTGGGTGAACCGATTTTAATGATTCTTTTTTTAATCAAAAGCTGGTGCTTGTCGTGTGGTCCCACATTTTGAGCGAGACCTGACAATGGCATCCATGTCAAAAGCATATGTCTTTTTGCATTAAGTATGTGCGCGATAAATGGACGAATAACTCAATATCACGCCGGATTTCGATGATTCTTTTTTTTATTGGATGTACTTCATTTGAAGTCGGTTCTTTTTTTTAATTTTAGATTATTGTCATTAATCTTGACGGTTTTGTGCAAGAAATTGTAATGTAAATTCCTTAGACTACTTAGTGATATCTTTTTTTTGCTCTCCTGTAAAATTGCAATTTCCATCTTATGCCTTTTTTCCACTGAGCGTGCGATATGTATCAGCTTTTTATGGTATTGAGGAAGGTAACTGTATAACTTCAATTAAAATTTGAAATCCTATAGTCGAATCACTATTCAACTGATCTAAATTGACATTTTTAGTGTCAAAATTTTTGACGAAAAATTAATACTATCGTGACGAATCGATTCTGATGGGAATCATCGTTAAGATTTGAAAAATAATATATGTTTTAGTCCTTGAAGTAATATTATTAGCGTATATAACCGACACCGCGAACACCATGTATGTCCCAATGCATTGGCGCCACGTGGCTTCAATCTTCAGGATTCCTTCCATTTTGAAAGGAGAACGGGGGTGAATTTGAAAATGGAACCTCCCGGCGGGACAAACATTTTGTTCGAGATGTCTGTTCTATGACATTACTTCAATGCTGGTCACTTGATAGCTTAGAACATAATTATGAAGCTATTTTTCCGTTATTAGTGACAGACACGCAGCCCCACCTATTGTTGGTCATTAGTAAATGGGGTTAGGCTGTTTAAGCAATTTTAATGAGGCTTTTGTCGTTAGAAAACGAGAAAAGGGTGGCCAGTAAAGAGATATAATAATTAAAAAAAACTTGAGAGGTGTCAAAGGACACCCGGATGGAACGAAGTTATTTCCTATTTTACTTATGTTAGCGCCAAAGAATCTCAACAGCGTGATTCAGAAAGTTGTACAGCGCCATCTAGTTTCAACTAGTTACAACTTTCTGAATCACGCTGTTGAGACTCTTTGGCGCTAACATAAGTAAAATAGGAAAAAAACATAGCGTGATTCAGAAAGTTGTACAGCGCCATCTCTGTAAAACTCTGTGAATCACTTCAAAAAAAGTGTCGGTCATTCGTAAAATCAAAAAGTGTCGAAATTTTCCGTCTAGCCCCCTTTCACAACGCGCGATAAGGAACTTCGTTCCAATAATTTCAATTTTTTTTGCAAATCAAACAAACTGAATCGTAATAATGTGTACTCCATTACTACTTAATAAAATATTATCAAAAGGAAAGTTTTGATTTTTGAAGTAATACTTCTTTAAAGAGTGTAAAATTTTTACGACGCACGCGCACAGTGACAGCCAAAAAGTGACATGATGAAGTTAGCTCGTAACTGTCTCCCAAGTTTCCATGTTACGATGCACGCGCACACCGACAGCTAAAAACCGACATGATGCAGTTAGCTTATGACTGACTGAAAGGGTTGTGGCATACGAGATAAAATCTTTAGCTATTTTTGTTATGTTATGTCAAATAAGTAAAATTTCTTACTTGCGTACATAAGGACACTTTTGTTAGAACGAAGTTCCTTATCGCGCGTTGTGAAAGGGGGCTAGACGGAAAATTACGACACTTTTTGATTCTTACGAATGACGACCCTTTTTTTGAAGTGATTCAGAGAGTTTTAAACCCCCCCCGGGTTTGGGTTTTTGTCACGTAGTCAATATTTTAGCAACCATTGCGCCACAAAGTCGTCAAATATAAGCAAAATTATTATTCTTTAACTCTGTTTTTACAAAAAGTATTGAAAACCGTATTTATCAATTACCACGTGAAAACTAGGGGGGGGGGTCTTCTCATATACTACGGATGGTCACGAAGGAGGGGGAGGGGGGTAAAAAGTTGAAAAAAATGGGTTACGTGGTTTTGGTATGTTCCCTTACCTGTATACTCCATACACTTGTACGTATACTAAACAGATTGCTGTACGGTGGCCATAAACTCGTAAATATATCCAGCTTGTCCCGCCCCGACTTGTAAAGTACGTCTTTATAAAGAACATCACTTGAGGTTTTTACGTCCCCATAATTTATTGGGTATGATATTACCTTTTTATGGCAATCGTAATTTATTTTATGGCAACGGCTTGATGGTTAAGGCCTGAGAGATACCTTTCGGGTATTCGCATATTGTTGTTGCTATGGGCTGTAAATAATCGCAAAATTCAGTAGTTCTTAATCATTACATATAAAAAATATTTGCGTGTGATTTGTACGCGCGATTGAAGTAAAACGTACTACCAAAAAAAAACTTTGTCATAACCCACTCGGGTATGTTCGCTGAATTCAGTTAATTCATCCCCTTCCCCATAACTACCCCGTAACGTTAGGGGAATCACTGAAAACGGTAATTAGCTTGTATATTAGCGACACATGATTAAATATTAGGAAAATCTAGAAGACTATATTTACTTAAAAGATGCTGTCATGATGATGAACTAGGAGATAATGCTTTTAGTCCGTTATTTTCTGTACTTTTGTTTGAAGACAAATATTTAAACTGAGGAATGAACTTCCTTCTGAGCTGTTCCCGGAGCGCTAATGACATGGGGTTCTTCAAAAAAGGTGTAAAAAGAGTTCTCCTTCAACCGGCGATACATTGGCGATTTCTCTGGTATTGCTCATGTCCATAGGCGACGGTAACCACTTACCATCAGGTGGCCCGTTTGCTTTATCCTCAGTCCTCTAAGCTATTAAAAAAAACTAAACTTACCAAGCTTGCTGTGAGGATGCTGATGGTGATGTAACGGTGGTTGCTGCTGCAGCTGCGGCAGCAGCGCTGGATGTGGTAGTTGAAGTAGCTTCGGCTCTAACTTGGTCGCAGCTGCCACTGGAATCGGCCCAGCATTTGTCATCGTCGTCATCGTCGCCGCGGGCATCATTAAAGTAGACATCGTTAGCATTTTGACCACAACCGCTTAAGCTGCCATTTTATCCGAAATTACCCTCCGAAAATTTTAAGGTAACTTTGCTTAAGGTAACTTTGCTTAAGGTAACTTTGTTTAAGGTAACTTTGACTAAGGTAACTTTGACTAAGGTAAATTCAGTCAAATTTGGTTTCCACTACTGTTTTAGCAACTACTATTCACATGATAGGTTCACGGCGTGTTTTTGGGTAAACGGGTAAATTTTGATACTACTAGCGTTCCGATGTGCAAACTAATCTATATTGGCGTCTGGAAACACGGTTTTATTTAGTCAATTAAGCCAATAACTATTTGGTTTCAATCGATTTAAGTTTTTGAGAAATTGTGGCTTTTTATTGTTGACGAAGTTTGAATAAATAATTAGTTTATTGGATAAATAATTGTGGCTTGCGTTCGAAATGGCTTCTTTATAAACAAGGTAAGGTTAGGGTAAGTGGTTAAGGGTAAGGGTAACAATTAATTATTAACTAAGCTTTAGTTAATAATTAATTGTTAAAAAATATTAAGAAAGGTTTGCATTATTTGCGAAAAATGGAAAGCTCGAACGAACTTTCCATATCGTTCACACACTGCAATGATATTAATATAATAATTTATAATATAATATGAGAAAAAAATATTAGACCTAAAGCAATTACTTTGAATAAAAGTATATTCTTTTTGGACAACACATCAAATATCACAAAAACACACGAACTGAGAGCAGATATTCATACTGACACATTAAAGTGTGCCTCGAGAATCAAACCCGGGACCCATCGCATTTCAAAAAATTTTTTTCGAACACTATTAAGCATCATCTCGATAAAAAAATTATATTAATTGAAGAAGTGAACACACAATCGAATTTACTTGATATTTTAATACAAGATAAATAGTAATAGATATTCTTATGTACTTAAAATAAAATTCTCGTGTCACAATGTTAGTTACCATACTCCTCCGAAACGGTTTGACCGATTTTTATGAAATTTTATATGCATATTCAGTAGGTCTGAGAATCGGCTACTATCTATTTTACATACTCGTAAGTAATAAGGATTGTCCACCCCTAACATTTTATTTTTATTTTTTGGACAAAATTTTTCATTTTTATTTTTTTATAATGTGGCATTAAAAAATACATACAACGCTAAATTTTTACTCTTCTATCACCAACCCCTATTTTTTAATAGTCATTTGATCCAACTTGTAAGATAGGATAGCTTACATCTCAATTTATAGTCACAATATTTTACAATCTGAAAATATTATATTTAACAGCTAGATATAATATAATATTTTCAGATTAACTTACTAATGTGAAACTATTTTGATACGTTCGTTGTTATGAAAACCGTCCATATTTTATATCAATATAATATGCATCTTTGAACAGAAACTATCTTTTATTAGAACTAACCATCTCATTTATATGTATAACTATTAAAACATTGTAGTATATAAATAATACGCTTTGTAAATTAAGTAAATTTCGCTTAACTAAAAGATCATGTAATCAAAATATCAAATGATAGAATATCCTTAATAATAATTCATAATTAGGACATAATTGAATAGCCGACAGCTCGTATTATCAAGGGAGGCTCAAATAAGGGCCAATTATTAGCTAAGTAGTATACTTAGAGTGTTCTACGTTAGAAGTAGTCGCCTCTGCGGTTTTATCTATTTAGTTTGTAGGTAAATAATCTATATCTATACTAATAATAAAGAGGAAAGATTTGATTGTTTGCATTGAATAGGCTCAGAAACTACTGAACCGATTTGAAAAATTCTTACACTGTTGGAAAGCTACACTATCCCCGGGTGACATAGGCTATATTATATTTTCAAAAAAATTAGGGATCCTTAATAAAACTCCTATAATGTAACCCAAGGTGTAAAAAATAAAGAAAACCGAAGCAAAGCGAGGGCGGTTACTCGTATCTGTATAAGTACCCAAGTTAATTTTTTTTTGTTAAAGTTTATATTAGGATAGTAGTAGAATAAAGGCTTTTTTATTTTTATTTATTTTATTAACGTTAGAAGTGGTAGTTATTTTTTATGAAAATATCTAGCTAACGAGCTGACGATCATCCAGATGGTAAGATTTTATCGTATTGGCTTCACCCACTCGGATACAGGCGAGATGTGAGATTCACGCGAACCACCATGGGCTCTCTTTCAGCCTAAATTTCGTCCCGACTGGCCCTGGAACTTGGTAGGTATCTCTCTACCACTGTGCTATCGTATGCGTACCCATAAATACCGGGCACAAGCAGGTCATTTATATGCAGCAGAAATAGAGTGAGGGAGAGAACGGACCCCTGAGGAACTCCGGCATTTGTAGCCATCGTTTCCGATAATAGGTGATATTATGTATTGTATGTTTTTTTATATTTATATGTATATATATTTACATAATATATATACATATATATGTATATATCTATGTATGTATGATTGTTTGTATGTATGTATGTATAAATATATGTTTTTTTTGACAGTGTAATGTGTAGGATCTCTGCACAGTGCTTATTCATAGCAACGTGTTTATATTTGATTTGTTGCACCTACCACAATTTTTCATCATCACCAGGGTTGACTGGTAGAAAATGCCACTAGACATTAAGTCCGCCCATTGTAATTCAGTGTATGAATGCAATAAAGTTTAAATAAATAAATAAACAACCATCGACTACAACGTGAAAAGATCGGTCGCTCAGGAAGTCCACCCAATGGATAAGGCCAAGGAATATGCCGTAAGCTGGAAGTACCTGAGTAGAAACCACATGTTCTACAACCGGGCACCCTATATAGATATCAAATCTTTTTTTTTAACTTGGCTCTATTTTCACATTTATGTTTTTGATGAGACATCGTTATTTTTGAAGTGAAACTTCCTTAGAATCGTTGTGATTTCAAGCCGGATGCAACGGAAAAAACGACAGGTAAGAGACACAAATACAAAAATGTGTAGGATGAAGCCAGGAAAGAATGAGACAGAAATATTCGTCAGTTAAAATAAATAAAAACGACATCGTGACAATAAAAGTGCTAAGTTGTATTCATAGATGGCGCGAGGAACAAGGTAGAAGATTCGATTTATTGCTTTTTCATCTCATTATCTTGAAACCAAAATTTTGGAAAGTTTCACTTTTACCACGTGTGAATTGCACACATTTTAATTTTTTGTCTATAAATTATTACTGAGTATTATTAGATAAATTAGTAATTAGTAAATAATAATTAAATGTCTTCTGAATCCAGCGGATACCCGCTGGATTCAGAAGGCTCAGGACCGGTCAGAGTGGCGCAAGTTAGGGGAGGCCTATGTCCAGCAGTGGACCTCCAAAGGCTGATGGATGGATGGATGATGGAATTAAATGTCAATAATTTTCAGTTTTTAGATTTCTGCCTTTGTCCGCCTAGTAGTCTACCTTCATGACAAATATCAAGTTTCTAGGTCATGTGGCATAAGTCAGTCATGGAAGTGAGGGTTTTTATACGTTAATACGTTAATATATCAATAATTATTTAAGCTACATTTATGAATTTTTTAATTTTAAATAAGCTAAAAGGTTTTAATAACTGTGTCAAACATGTACGTAGCTTAAATAGGTCTCAAGTTGTGAAGGGATCAAATGTAGCTCAAAATGACACATGGCGCTGTGTCACCAGTTACCTTTTTTGAACTTTGGCTGGACTGTCGCATGTGTAGATATTGACATTCTGAATAATAATTTAATTCTACATTATTTAAGCTGACATTTGCATGCTATATTGTAAATGGTTAATTTTGAGATGTAATACATTTTACTTAAGATCCTTGCAGCCACAATTATTGCAAACTAGGAAATCGCCCTCGCTTCACTTCGGAAAAAATAGAAAAAAAAAATTATAACCCACGTCACCCGGGGATAGTGTAGCTTCCCAACAGTGAAAGAACTTTTCAAATCGGTTCAGTAGTTTCGGAGCCTATTCAATGCAAACAAACAATCACATATTTTCTCTTTATAATATTAGTATAGATAAACATTCTATTGTATTCTTAACAGACAAAATTTATTCATCCTTGTACCCTCTAAAACCCTCTATAATATAACTTTGAGCAACTTGACTATAATTATCTCCAACAATTTAAAGAATCAGTGTTACCCCAAGATTATATGTTACTGTACTTCAACCCTCGAGATTATTTACCCCATATTACCCCATAGGGGTAAAGTTAACCCATAGAGGATTACTTAACGCACGCTGGGTGCAAGAAAACCTACTCACAACTAATTGATATCCCACTGAGATGAGAAAATAGGGATTATAGAAATAAGTTAACATAATAATATTGTTTGTATTATACTACCACTCTAGCGGTGCCTATAATTACAAGGGTAAAATTTTTCTTTCAAGTCGATCTGTGTGCTTCATGAAATTCTGTTTATTGGAACTCTCATATATCTTCATAAAATCTCACATTAATAATTTTAAGTAAGATTTTTCATTAATATCTACTTAGTACCTATTTATTTTGGCACAATATAGCCAAACAGTAATTGATCTGATTACCGCTACCTAAATATACCTGAAAACTTCATCAAAATCAGTCCAGCCGTTTTGAAGTCCATAGGGAACAGGAATACATGGGTTTTATTGTTGCCAAGTTAGCCACTTTTTGGCTAGATCTGGCTACATATTTAGATACAATTTTAGCAACTCATGACTTGACAAGCTAATAATTACTTGTTATAAGCTTGTCAAGTTATGAGTTGCTAAAATTGTATCTAAATATGTAGCCAGATCTAGCCAAAAAGTGGCTAACTTGGCAACACTGGTTTTATAAATCATTACAATCTCTATACGGTTTGTACGAGTCGTCCCAACCGCCGCATGTGAATCCCACCTAACGGGAAGAATTCAGTAATTTAAGTAAATATAGGGCGCGAGTTTACATGTACTTATAATGTATACTTTTAGTATGCGTGACACGAAACGCGGGCGTGGCGTAGCGTTCGCAAAACAGGCTACATTATTTTCATTTAAATTTAACTTAGTAAAAACTACTTCTTTGCATAAAAGATTGACCCCAATACCGTCAAACTAACGTGTCATAAGATAGATAGATAGATTTCTCTTTATTTTATACACCAACTGTGTTATTGTCACAATAAAACACGTAAAATTTGAGGTACAAAAGGCGGTCTTATCGCTATAGAGCGATCTCTTCCAGACAACCATTGGGAGGAGGACATAGTAATGAGTCCGAGAAGGGTAGGGTGCACAGACAATATAATTTAATACGATAAAATAAAAAATAAAAACTGGAATAACATTACTTACACATACTGGAAAAGAAAACATAATAATACGTACATAATAATACATACATAATAACGTGTCATAAGATACGACAGAAGCCCGCACTTGATAGGTTTCGCGTAAAAATTATAAATCAATTAGTTAAAAAAATCTCAAACATAAACGCCCAAAAATTCCTGAGGATAAGAGGAAGTATTTCTACTCAAGCTTCCAAGATTTGACCCACAAAAATATGGTAAGCTCAAACATATTAACTACAGATACCTTTTGATCACCCACGATATGTAATCATGATAATACATTACTATGATTTTATTAATTAGTAAATTAAAACCTAAAATCAAAACTTTTGTAACTAGTATAAATTAAAAAATTAAAAAAAACCCGCCTGCTAATAAAAAACTTATCATGATATATCTTTTCGAAATCCTTATGGTGAGCTCTTTAATTTGATACCCATATTACATTATTCGATTTGTTTTTATTTTTTGATACTTCAAACAATGGCATCTCACTGCCACCATATTTGTTTTCTTTAATTTCACTTATCTAAGAACAATTGGGTTATCAAGACGAATCTAACGATACTTTAATTATATAAATCTGTTCAGTGGTTTGGAAGATATGAGATAATAAAGAATACTACATGCATACATACAAGATAAGCGTAAAAAATTAACCCTTCCTGGCATTCGGGTAAAAATATGAGTTGTATAATATATTGTGTGATACATGGTATGTGTCATGTATGAATGAAATCACTCCAAATGGCTGAAGTAGACTGAATAAAGAAAAGCGTTTAAAAATGTAATGTTAAGCAATGGATAAAGTGAAAATGAAATGAAATAAATATCACTATGAGCGACTGTAACAAATCTCAGTGTATCAAATCATAAATAATGTAAGATTTGTTACATCAGATCCGTCATAAGTTAGAATGAGATTTGATCCCGGATCTCTGGGATTCAATCATTTCTCGAACGAAAGCTTGTCGATTCAACTCAAGTCAATATACAGTTTATTAGATGAAAGGAGAGGATTGAATTAGGAATGAAATATTAGATTACTTAGTAAAAATGTTATCTTTTTTCTGGTAATTCAACTTCGCTTCGGTACTAGAAGTCTTTGGCTTTTATATGCAAAAGAAAAGTATAATCTTGTACTAGCTTCAAAAAAAGGTGATTCTCAATTCGTTTTGTTAAATGTTGGTTACCTCAGAAAAGGTTAAACGCTGGTCTCCCGATCGCAGCGGCCCGTGTTCAAATCCTGGCACGCACCTCTAATTTTCATCGTTGAAGGAAAACCTTGTAATACCTGCACACCGGAGAGTTCTTCATAAAATTCTGAAAGGTGTGTGATTTTTTTTGTTTCAAAAGGGACAGTCCCAGATTGATCCTAAAATTACCAAAATTCGGTTCTGATTACTCATAATCATATATCATGGTTCTTAATCCAAGAGGAATTGAGGGAACTCTTAATAATTAACTGATATTTTCTTTGAAGTTATTTTATACATAAAAGAATATGTTTACTCAAATCAGTCCTTCAAAAACCTTAATATTTTTGTGTGATTATGCCATAATTTATGACCCATAATAAAATCTCATTTCATATTTATTTTCTACACAAAATAGTCTCGATGTTACTATGACGCTTACAAACTTTATTGCAGTAACTATTATAAAATACAGTTTACCAACTGAACTACGTATGTTGTATCAAAACTCAAGTCAAATTCTTTACTCTCATGCCAGATTTTAGTGACATGTAGTATGTACATCATTGATAAATCTTCTCTCTGAGTTGTGAGTTGTCTTGTTGCCAAATCAAGATTTTAGGTCAACTGATGTTGGTAAAACTTTAGTAAAAAGAAACTTAAAAGAAATAAGATACTTTATTTCCTTGTCATTTTGAGTCCCTATTCGTAGTCAATGTGCGACCCTGTAGCCTAGTTGGTAGTGACCCTGCCTACGAAGCGAGGGGTCCCGGGTTCAATTTCCAGTCGGGGTAGATATTTATGTGACAGATAAATATTTCTAGTTGGGTGCAGGTGTGTGATGTGTTATGTATTGTCATGCCAGCTGCGACACAGGCAAAAACCTACTGCGGGGGTGTGAATGGGTAAGCGTTTATAAATTTTTATTTAATGTTGTCTAATATTTAGCCGTATTGGGGTGGTTATTAACGTAATTAGATCCCATAACAATGATTTTTAGATTTTTGAAATGAAAACTTCTTTAGGCGGGTTGAGGTGGAATAAAACCAATCAGCTCGCGACACTGTCATCGTTTTAATCGACACCTACCTGAAGCGCCATCTCTGAGAGAAGTACAGAACTATAGTTACTTAATTTACAGCTCGTATTAATATCAAGATTGTAGTTTACACATACTTTACGAAGCGTTGGCAGCCATTCACTAAAAATGTAATGAATAGAAAACACTTCATTTAAAAGTATTTCCTGCACAGTAAAATATTTCCTGATGATTCAAAAAATACACACGTTATTGTTCAAGTTTTAAATTCTGTCGGCAATCCCGGATTGCTCCGTTTTATTTATTTTTTCTATTTGTCTATTTCTCATTTTGTCTGTGCGTTTATTCCAGCTACTCTCAGAAACGGCTTAGCTGATTTGGTTGCGGTTTTCACTAATGTATTTCTATGAAATGGGGTTAATGTTTAGTATTTGTTTCATTTTTCTCGGTACACAAATAGAAAAGTTACGTCAATTTACTCGTAAATAATATCGTCCATACATTGTTTTGTGTGTATGCTCTCTGTGTTCGTTTACCAAAAGCAAAGCGGGGTCAGTTATTACTTAGTAAATTTTTGAATTTATCAAAGGTTCTTTCGACGCTACACAAAGCTAGTTGTCATACGGGATCCTAGTGAAGTAACCCTTGAATATATTTAATTACGGTTGATTTTTGATTGCAGAGTGGGTCTTTACTATTTATATGATTTATTTATATTTTCTATTTAAATGATGAATCTAATTAGGTTATACCGATACGGAACCCTACTAACATCCTTACGGTACCCTAAAACCCTGACAAACTACAGATGTACTAAATTTGATACCCACATCACATGTAGCAAATAACAACTTGGACCAAATCCAACGTCAGACGAATGTCAAGCAATGTTTATGATCCAATGCCACTATCAAATGAACCGAATAACGAGATGTGTATGTAAAGCGAGCAATGGAATCAATCTGATTATGGATTTAGTGATGTCATGGTTTAAAAAATGTAGTGCATGTATCTAGAGATACACTATCTCATTTACAATAGTGGGTAGTTGTGTTTTTATCTGTCTTGTGGCAGACACGGACAAGGTCAGACGTGTGCTGTTGTAGGTGTCTGTATAAGCTAGTGAATTTAGTTCTAGTGTCCTTGTACAGAGGCATTCTAAATTTAAAGGGCGTCGCAAAAATTGTGTAAAATGTAAAGGAGAATGCCCATAGCCAGTACTCTCAAAAAAATTATTATGTCACAATGATTTTTGGACAAAAAATTAAATTAAAATATTTCAAGTATATACCCTATTTCCTAAAAAAATTCTCTTTGGGAATAATTTTCTGAAATTAATAAGTAACTTTACTTCCGTTTTACAAAAGAAAACCACTGGGCCATTTATGTCGCAGCAACAAACTATATGACGTAAGGGGACTGTCAAATGAAAAATAAAATTATTATAATCAGGCAGGAGTAATAGTGCTCTGTGATTATAATACATTAAAAACTACATGGCGTTTTGGGACTGTCAAATGAATTTGAAACTTAAAACATCGACATTACATACGCAATCGACTTTAATACGCCTGCATAGAGTCCATATTACTGTGAGTTTACTATAACCTAAATTCGAACTAATTTTGTTGAAAATCTCGTATTTCCTAATATTAACATTGACTAAAGTTAGTATGTGTAATTTATTAAGATAACATAATCAAAAAAAGGTATTTTTATCAAGACACAAAAATGTTAAAGTCAGTCAGTCATTTCTCCATACTAAATGGGCATTCTCCTTTATAAATAAAAATAAATAACATTTTAACAAAAAATTAACCGACTTCAAATGAAGTACATTGTACTTTTGACATGGATGCCATTGTCAGATCTCGCTCAAATTTATGTGGGACTACACGACAAGCACCAGCTTTTGATTAAAAAAAGAATCATCGAAACCTTTGGCGCGATATTGAGTTATTCGTCCATTTATTGCGCACATACTTAATGCAAATTTAAGACTTATATGGTTTTGACATGGATGCCATTGTCAGATCTCGATAAAATTTATGTGGGACCACACGACAAGCACCAGCTTTCGATTAAAAAAAAGTCATCCAAATCGGTTCACCCAGTCGAAAGTTCTGAGGTAACAAACATAAAATCGAAAAACATAAAATCGAAAGCTGGTACTTGTTATGTAGTTCCAATTTTTGAGCGACAAAGTGGCTTACAATTTGGCAAAACTTAAATCTGTTTTTTTGTAAGTCTTCATTGGATAATAAATAAAAAAAGTCATCCTTAATTTTTTGCCGAGACTTATGTAGTGTTCCTATCAATTAAAACATTTGGCACTACAGTACACAACTAAGAAATAGTTAAATTTAACATGTCTCTAGATGAGTTGGAGTTACGAAACTTTTGATGAGTACAAGTTGTTACTTATCTGTCTCTTGGGTGTACTTGTGAAGTGTATAACTTCTTACATACGTACATACGTACACACATACGTTTTTTAATTATAATTGATGGTTTGAAAGGCTTTATTTAAATAAAAAAATGTGAGCCGTCATGGGGCGGCTGGCAGATGTGAAACATCGAAATTATTTTAAACAACTAATAGGCATAAAAGTACAGATTATGACAGGAACTAAATATGGCATGATAAAACAATACAATATTACGAATTGTCACCAGAAAATGATGACAGTTTTGTCCTACTGTATGCTACAGCTTATCAAACTAAGTTTATTTATGATTACCCACATTGTGTTATTATATTTTTTTTGTCATATTGCCCTACTATAATAATATAGTGCGGATATGCGTCGCCACTCACCGCGCCAAAAATTAGGTTTACCCCTCGCCTATAGATGTTTCACATCAATAAATAAATTCAAATATCTACTTTCCTAAACTAAAGTAACTATTCACTTTACTATATCTACAGAATCTGGTTGTAAGCATTATGAATAAATAATTACTGTCACATATATTACTGCGAATCGAAACCATTCACTCTCTTATCTATATCTCTCTCCTAGGCTCCTCAAACTTAACCAACTTCATAACCATATTAAAATATTAATTTAATTTATCGATAAAGCCCACGCACATCCCTACCCTTTAAATTAGTTCAGGGCGACCGTTTCGTAATTAAATTTTCAGCTAAAGTCAACAAACTGATGGACTGGACCGACATACCATTCTATATACATGTACATACACGTTTTACCTCGACAAATATCTTAGCACCCGCATTCTAAACGATTGCCATTTTTAGTTGACAGGCGCAAACCTTATTCGCTATTCGAGTATTATATCTAATACCTTTAAACGAGCAATTCTTGTATATATATATATATATATATATATAATTGGAATCTCGGAATCGGCTCCAACGATTTTCATGAAATTTAGTATATAGGGGGTTTCGGGGGCGATAAATCGATCTAGCTAGGATTCATTTTTAGAAAATGTCGTTTTATCGGTGTTTTCAGGCAATGATAAACTTCTACAATATACTCTTCCTGACATCTATTGGCAAGTAGGAATACTAAAGCTACTTCAGTAAATGGCGTTGTTAAGCAACACTAAAACGAGCAAAGCTCGGTCATCCGGATATTATCTAATAAATCAACGAATAGTGTTATATTAAATCGATTAAAACTTCTTCAAAAATAGAATCGATTGTTATACAAAATCGAATCGGAATAGCATTCTAACATTATTAATTGCATTGACTAAAATGGTAGGTGAATGAAGTCTACTTATAATACATCAATTCACCTCGATCAGTAGATTTAAATCACCTGGGTGCATAGGTGAATAATGTACACTAAAAGTAGACTTAAGACACATGGGTGAATTAACTCAGGTGAATAAAGTCGACGGCATCTTAAATTTTTATTTATTACTAGCTGTATCGGCAAATATTGTTCTGCCAAAAATGTTGTGGATAGAGATACCCTAATCACATAGCAGTATGAAATATGCTTTATGACCTATCTCATATCTATCACACACAAAAAAAGATCATAAAAATCATAAAACACCGCGTGACGTGAAATTTTTATATACTCGTATTAGACTAGCTGTTGCCCTCAGCTTCGCACGCAGAAATTATGCTTATCATATTGATTCCCC
Source organism: Thymelicus lineola (assembly GCA_963932265.1). Lineage (NCBI taxonomy): Eukaryota > Metazoa > Arthropoda > Insecta > Lepidoptera > Hesperiidae > Thymelicus > Thymelicus lineola. The sequence continues at coordinate 8,284,454 of OZ010708.1, read as the reverse complement.
ATATTTTACCTCCTTGGGGGTTGAATTTTGAAAAATCCTTCCTTAGTGGATGCCTACGTCATATGAGGAATACGTGTGCGAAACTAAGTTTCCAGCCCTAAGAGTTTGGCCTGTGCGTTGATACATCAGTCAATCACTTTTGCCTTTTATATTATACAGATTTAGTATTATTGCTATAGCCCAGTGCATTTTTTCAACTGCCTCACGTCTAAATTGTATGGATGAAAATCGAAGCATGGGAACGCTCAAAAAATATCTGCCACTAGCGGTCACTCTATCAACTACCGGCCGCGCCCGTCAATCACTTAAAATTTACATACGTCACTGAACTTTAAGCGCTACAGCCTACAAGATGAAGTTAGTAATAGAACGTTTATGAATACAGATAAGTCATTCATAATCTTATAGCAGCTTAGTAGTAACTATAATCTAAAATTTTAACAAAAAAATAACCGACTTCAAATGAAGTACATCCAATAAAAAAAAGAATAAAATCAGTGCAGTTTTTAATAATCAAAATAATCAAAATTAACATTCAAATAAAATAATTACCAAGTTAAAATAATATATATATGCTTTTGCTTATATGCTTTTGACATGGATGTCATTGGCAAATCTCGCTCTTTATGTGGGACCACATGACATGCACCAGCTTTCGATTAAAAAAGAATCATCCAAATCTGTTCACCCAGTCGAAAATTATGAGGTAACAAACATAAAAAAATATAGTCGAATTGAGAACCTCCTCCTTTTTTGAAGTCGGTTAAAAATTAGGCATTGTAACTAATGACCGCTACAACTTATGATACGAGATTTTTATGAATATGACCTAAGAGTAATAAGTTTCACATCACAAAGAGAGCACACATATAAACAAGACAGGTTGTTGACCCGAGCTGATATACAAAGAAGCTTGAAGATTTCGCGTTCACAATATTACTGTGAACACACAATATTTTAACCAACCACAAATATAAAATATGTGAATAGTTTAAGAATTAAATATATTATTACGGAGCGTCGGATAAATGTGAATATATCGCACGCTCAGTGGAAAAAAGGCATAAGATGAAAATTGTAATTTTACAGGAGAGCAAATAAACTGTTAAAATATCAGTCAGTCAAAGGAATTTACATTACGATTTCTTGCAAACCGTCAAGAAAAATGATAAAATTTAAAAAAAATTGAGCAATACAGCTTTTGTCCCTCTTTTCAATCATATTAATAACTAAAATTCTACGTAAGACGACTTATGATTTTTTTCATTGAGGGTGCGAAATATCCAATTTTAATAAACTTAAAAAAACTAATCGGACAACACTCTTCTGAAGTAGGGTTAGTCTGAGTATAATAAGACAGAAAAACAAATAAAAATTCTACTGCAAATGTCATATTATTACATCATAACATTATCTCAATCTCATAATGCCCGACTTTACTCGAATACAGATAAGACTGTTGCCCTATCTTATTTTTAAGAGTACATTCAAAGGGCATTGAACCTATTTGGCATACCTACAACTACCGCCATTTTGAAAAAAAATGGTTTTGGCGGACATTGATAAAACATAAGTAAGTGATATACTTTCTAAGATAAAGACATGAAAATGAATAAAAATGACACAAACAAAATGATCCTTCTTTCTATTCTTATACAAGTCAAACCGAAACCGAATTATTCTATACTAGGAAATCGCCCTCGCTTCGATTCGGGAAAAATAGTAAAGAAAATAAATATATTATAGCCTATGTCACCCGGGGATAGTGTAGCTTCCCAACAGTGAAGGAATTTTTCAAATCGGTTCAGTAGTTTCGGAGCCTATTCAATGCAAACAATCAAATCTTTCCTCTTTATAATATTAGTAAGATTATTTTTCGTCTCGCTCTAGCCACTCGCAAGAACCTGTACCCTAATTCACGTAACTTTAAGACGCATCGATTAAGTTGCAGTGACGCTGCAATCAAGTTGGAGAGACGCTACAATCAAGTTGAAGTTTGGCGTCTAAACCGTATTGTCATAATTTTTTGACTGCGCGTCAACTGCACGCCAACTGCACGCAAACTGCATGTGAACTTCACTTCTCCTGCACGCATCCTGCGCGCCTGTCAAACTTTATGAGACTTCAAACTTCAAAAGTTTATGAGAATACCAATCAAACTGCGATCGGGAACACGCTATCTTGACGCGCATTATCAGAATACCTTTTTGTGACGTGAGCGCGCTTGAGACGCGCTCGCGTGACGTGAGCGTGTTTGACAGCGCAAGAGAATACGGAAAGTGTCATTTTGATCGGAACGTCGCTGCAACTGCACTGCAATCGAACTTCTTAAGTTACGTGAATTACCCTGCTGTTGTTTCTGAATAGAGGCGGTTTTCCAAAGTAATTCACGTGCTACGAAATGCTACGAAGATCTACAAGTAGCTACGCGGTGCTACGCGAAGTTACGAGGTGCTACGAAATGTAACAATTATTTTCTTATTGTTATGAAATCGTTTTTGATCTTAGAACTCTCTCCTCTCACAATATGAGGCTATAGTCTTTCTGGTCAAGTGCCTTACATTGTACATTCCGTATATTGATTTTGTATTTACCGTTATTTTCCTATTTTATTTATTTTTGCCATTTTTTGAAAACCATAAACTTCTCATTGGTTTTTCTGTAATACATAAGTAAAGAGCTATTCTCTGTATTTTTTCAAAATTTGCGTGGGTAGTTGGAAATAAGGGGGGGAATGGTAAATTTTTGGCTTTAATAACTATAACAACAATATATTAGAGATCCTTACAGCAAGCCCTTTCATTTGACATACGACACAAATATGGTTTGCAAAAAATTTCTGGTTAATTTTATTTTATATTTTTTTTCAAAATTCACTTGTTTACTTTATACCTTCATCTTTGAGTCACTAAAAAGTACATGAGTACCAAATTTCAACTCATTTAGTCCAGTAGTTTGAGAGTAAATTGGCTGTGAACGGCAGTCGCCCAGACGTACGAGTGATCCTATAAGGGTTTCATTTTTCGTTTTTTCGTAAGGAACCCTAAATGGTTCTCAATTGAACTGTATTTTTTATCTGTGTTATAGCTTTTACTGTGTATACCGATTTTGATGATTCTTCTTATATTCGTAAGCTGGTGGTGAGATCTGACGAGTATATTTGAATTATCCCTAGTAACCATTGAAGTATAATGTCATAGAACAGACATCTTGAACAAAATGTGTGTCCCGCCGGGAGGTTCCATTTTCAAAACTGAGCCCCCGTTCTCCTTTCAATATGGAACGAATCCTGAAGATTGAAGCCACGTGGCGCCAATGCATTGGGACATATATGGTGTTCGCGGTGTCGGTTCTATACGCTAGTAATAATACTTCAATGCAAGTAATACGTATTTTGACTTCGAATACGTTAATGGTATACTTATTTTATTTGGAGTCGGTAAATTTTTAAAGTAGACATTCTCTAACTCGTCTTTAACTTACAATTACAAGATTCCTTATTCTTTATTAAAACAGAAACAATGTTTATCTAACTTGACTAAACAAGGACTCGAAATGAAAACACGTTTCAACATATGAAAATACCTTTTGAAGAAAAAATCATTTATTCATAACAGTCGCTACTGACAAAGAGATCTTTTGAACCTTGTGTCTACAAAAATAAAGTCGAATTTCCTTTGGCTATGTTTTTCCTATCCATTGACTGCTTTTGTAGAGTATTTTTCAGCCATTGTTTTCAAAGCTCGCTATTTTGATACATGGTTATAAAAACCTTACAATTTTATGAATTATATATTATACAGCTAGAAAAATACGGTTTTTGTCGATGTAATAATTTATTTATTGGACACAATCTATGTATCTATCTTTTTACTAAATAAAACGTTATTTGTACTGACTAATAGACAAGACAGCTTAAGCAATACAAAAACCTGGTATTTTAAAACGTTTTTATTTATATCTAGCTGTTACCTGCAACTATGTCCGCGTAGTATTTAACAATTATAAACCTATTTTTTCTAAAATAAAAGTAACCTAAGTTACTCCTTGTTACATCAGCTATCTGCCATTGAGACTTCCGTCAAAATTGGTTCAGCCATTTCAGAGCCAAAACAAACCAAAACAAACAGACAGACAAAAATTTTAAAAAATTTTGTTTTGGTACCGTGTATACATTTAATATTACAAACAGACATTCCAATTTTATTTATTTGTATAGATAGCTTACACCGTTTGGAGTAAATCTTGCAAGCCTTAGACATACTTCCTCTTATCCTCAGGAGTTGAAATTTTACATATTGCTGTAATTCTGATGTCAATGCATTTTTAACCGTAATGTTATTTTTGGTCAGGAATTATTAGGGTTCTGTATTTTCTTTGATCTACACAAGCCGCTGGACTTTGAGCGATTTAAAGCCACACTATTATTTTCAGACGTCCTTGTCATTTGGTTCGTCCGTTGTATACATATAACATACGAACCATAGAGATTCCTTCATTTACTAATTAGTTCATTACCCCATTCGGTCACTCTTTCAATATACGTGTATTTACTCAAATTGCGTTCAAAAAGTAATTGAATGAGTAAATGAGTAAAATGTATTAATTGAATATCATTATCGAAATCGCATAGTTTCTGGGTGTATTAAATTATCTCATTAAATGCGTTTTTACGTTGTTAATATTATAAAACAAATTATGTAAAGGTTTAATTAAAAAGATATCCTCTAGGGGGAAAATGGAAATAAAGTTTGTATGAGAAAAAATAATTTCGCTTTATATAATTGAAACTTGGAATTTACTCTCCGAATTAATTAATAAAATATTATATTATTGTCACAGAATATTTAAAAATTCATCTCCTAAACGGATGAAATATATTTCCACGAAGTTGAGGAAACTATGAGTTCTTTTATAGTTGGCTTAAAAGCAAAGCAACAACCCATAATTGTCCTACAGCTGGGCTCGGGGTCTCCTCTCACAATGTGAGGGGTACAGGCCTTAGTCTACCACGCTGAGTTGGCTTGAACCCATTTATTAATGGGGTTTGCCTTTTTGGGTATGCCTAAAGCATACTCCACGCTGATCTAGCGATAATTAGAATTTATAGCATCTGGATATACATCTTTTTGGATTTCTTTTCACTCAGTTTTCACCTCTGGTTTATCATTGAGTATAATAATAAAGTAAGTATTTTTAAATTAAGATAAAATATTCGCAAAAACGGACACCTGTATCTTTGTTCTCTTTCGCACCGCTCGGATAATCTGAAACAAAGAGAAATGTTTTAAAATTAAGTTGAATATTATGAAAAGTATTACAAATAATTATAATAAATTATTTTTAAGTGAAAGGTATTGAGTATTCTGTATTCTTTTGTTAAGACATTATTTTTATTAAAACTGCAGTAATAATAAATTTGATTTGATAATGCCTAGCTTTCTAATATTTGTATACTGAATACAGTTTTAAATTGTGTCATATCTATATAAATAATAAAATGGGGCGAGTAGGTGTCAAGCCACGCGCAATGAAGGGTTCCCAAGTAGTAAATTTATCGACTATTACTCTTTACCTAACTACTAGTGATAGTTTTTCTTATAATTTCACAATAAATTTTGTCCACAAATTAACGCGGGTAAAATCGCGAGGCACAGCTAGTATAATATATAATAGTACAGATTAAAACAGAGCTGTAACCTAAGCTGCCATACTGCCAAATACAAATAATAATATGAGAATAACATATAACTACTATCAGACTCGGCAAACGTCATTCTGCCAAAATTTGATAGTAAATTTCGTAAAAATCGGTCCAGCCGTTTTGCCGTGAGTGCGACTACAAACGTCGTGACACGAGATTTTTATATGTATACGAGTAACCGCCCTCGCTTTGCTTCGGTTTTATTTATTTTTTACACCTTGGGTTACATTATTGGAGTTTTATTAAGGATCCCTAATTTTTTTGAAAATGTAATATAGCCTATGTTATGGTCGTAGCACACATATCAACTCGTAAACGGAACGTAAACGTATCAACTCTTGCATGTCAGTATTCTTTGTATGAAACTCCCTACTGTAAAGCACACTTATCGGGTTCGTAACGTAATCGCGTCGCCTCGAGACAAGCTCACGAACCGCGGTACGGTGCGTGGACGACTTGCCGTACCCGCGCTTACGTCTCACCGTACGCTATCCTTCGACTTTCCGTTTCCTCGTGCGCGCGCAGCGCCGCGGCTTCCGCTGCGTCGGCGAACTGCTGTCATTCATTCCGTCAACCAGCGGCCGGCGAGCCGTAAGCGTGGCGTCGCCTAGCCGTAGCCGAGTCGATTTGGAGCTGTTGGTCGGTTATAACGCGCTTACGTTAGGTTGACGGCGAGGTGATCCGGTGCCGATCCCTTTCCGAGTTGATATGTGCGCTACGACCATTACTCGGGGATAGTGTAGCTTTCCAACAGTGTAAGAATTTTTCATATCGGTTCAGTAGTTTCGGAGCCTATTCAATGCAAACAATCAAATCTTTCCTCTTTATATATTAGTATAGAGTATAGATATAGATTAGAAGATTATGCGATATAATTTGAAGTTGGTTTTTCAGCTATTTCTTGTTCTAAAACAACAAATGTTGATGTTTCTTGTAATAATAATTGTTTTACTTACAAAATAGTTGACATTATAGTCTTCATTTATCGCCACTAAGCTACTAAAAGGTATTTAAAACTCAATTTCATGGTCTACAAAAGGTCTTGATGAGCCTTTGTATAGCGGCCATTTTGTTTAGAAATTGAAGTTAATTTAAATAATTTAGATAAGGTAAGTACGCTGTGCAATTAGTAATAACTACAGAAGATATCTTATATATAAAATTCTAGTGTCACAATGTTAGTTACCATACTCCTCCGAAACGGCTTGACCGATTTTTATGAAATTTTATATGCATATTCAGTAGGTCTGAGAATCGGCTACTTTCTATTTTTCATACCCCTAAATGACAAGGGTTGTCCACCCCTAATATTTAATTTTTTTTATAATGTGGCATTAAAATACATACAACCCTAAATTTTCACCCTTCTATCACCAACCCCAATTTTTTAATAGTCATTTTAGTAATTTAATCAGTTTTGATCCCGCTCGATAACTGACCAATTGTTAGGCGATACGAAGTTCGCCCGGTCAGCTAGTTTATATTACCCACCATCATTCATAACACAAATGGATCACAAAATATCTCACATCTTCTAACCGTACAATTAATTAATTAATTGTTATAGCATTTGTCGTTCTGCTTGTTATTAGATACCTTTGTACCCTTCTCAAAGACATCAAAGCGCAAAGGCTAGGTCAATCAAATGGAATCATAACTTGAGGAATTTACAGTTATGTTCAGGGCCGGATTTGGAGGTCTGGAGGCCCTAGGGCCTTTGCTCTTTAGCGGAGGCCCTTAATTACTTTCCGATTAAAAGGATTTTTTCCCGATTTTTCAGAAATTTATTTCTAACAAATAAAATTATTTTAAACTAAGAAATCGCCTTCGCTTCGCTTCGGAAAAAATAGTAAAAAAATATTATAATATAGCCTATGTCACCCGGGGATAGTGTAGCTTCCCAACAGTGAAAGAAGTTTTCAAATCGGCTCGGTAGTTTCGGAGCCTATTCAATGCAAACAATCAAATGTTTCCTTTTTTTATTAGTATAGATAAAAATATAGTATGTAATTAAAATCAAATACAATATTTTTAAAACCAGATAACTCGTCAACGAATCGAAATTGATTCTGTTGATAATTTATATTTTTAATTATTGAAATTAGATTTTTATCTGTATTGTGAGGGCCCATTTCTTGAAAAATGAATTTATTCCCTTATTTATACTTTACCTGTACCCTGAAAAATAACAGCTTTAAGACGAACGGATGGACGGACATGACGAAACTATAAAAGTTCCCTTTTGACAACGGGACCCTGAAAACCTTATCGATACTTTGCCGGCTAATAAAGGGGAGCGTGCATTATATTATATTCAATGATATTATATACAAGATATGCCAAGACGGCGCTGAAATTATGTCAGTCGAATTTAGACAAGTGTAGCGATTTCAATTCAGACAGTTGATAGCTGCCTCTGAGTGAGGCCGTCTAGTTGTCTTTTTCACTATTATGGTTTTAGTAGTGCCATCCCTTTTACATAATTTACTAATGTAATAGTGATTGATGTAGTGAAACAAAAGATAAACGTGTGTGTGTTGTAGCTCGGTCGGAACAGATTTTTTGGTTGATTTGTAAGGGCATAACGTATCTATAGTTTTATATTATTGATTATAATATAGTGTTTATCCACATATAACAAAACGCCAATATATGTCAATAACAACCCACGTGGTGCAATGGTTACCATACCGGATGGCCGTGCTAAGGGTCCTGGGTTTGATTCCCTGCAAGGCTGACATTTGAATGATGAGTTTGTGTTTCTGTTCTCGGTCTCTCTCTCTCTCTCTCTCTCTCTCTGTGTGTGTGTGTGTGTGTGTGTGTGTGTGTGTGTGTGTGTGAGGGAATCCTTGTATGTGGCTACGAGTGTGTAGCGTTTATTATTATTATTATTATTATTATTTACATAATCCAGACATACAGACGCATTAGTTCATGTCATTGCTATATTAATAAAGGAGATATGTCCGGTAATAAGGGAGTTAATTCTCTTATTTCCCGCGCGAACTGAGACCTGTCACGCATACTGTTAGGGTGGTGAACCAGTGCGAGCTAGTTGTAACCGGTTTGAACTGGATCGGAAAGAAAGAAAAAAGTAAGAAGAAAGAAAATACATTAGTTAAAGTACATTTATTTGAGGCGGGTTGGATTTAAAGAAGAAAGTAAGGAAAAAGGATGAAAAAACAAGAAGAAGGGAGAAAGAAAACGTATGTTTGAAGCATAATGCAGTACACTAATAAAAGGGGATATTTTTTATGAACTTCCAGAACAGTTTTTTTCTTCTTCTTCAGTGCATTTAACTTGGAAAAGCTTGTTTTTATAATAAAAGCAAAGCAAAGCAACAAAGCATAATTGTCCCATTGCTTGGCTCGGGGTCTCCTCTCACAATGTGAATAGTCTACCACGCTGGCCAAGTGCGGATTGGTAGACTTCACACACCTTTGAGAACATTATGGAGAACTCTCCGGTGTGCAGGTTTCCTCACGATGTTTTCCTTCACCGAAGCAAGTGATAATTAACTTATAATACGCACATAATATTTGAAAATTAGAGGTGCGTGCCAGGAGACCAACGTTTTAGCCTAGCGCAGGTCTGTGATAGTTTTTATAATAGTTGTTTAAAATATTTATAATAGTTTGTTAAAGTAGATTTCTACTATTCAGTAGCATGGTATAGCGCGTGATATCATAGCAACCAGTACTCAGCTAACACTAAGTAGTCACGCGAAAGAGTCACGAAATTTTTTATCGAAACACATCGCCCCGCCTAGTTATGATACGAAACAAAGGTATTAACGATTTTGTATAAATTAGAGCGCTAACCGTGTGTTTTACGAGTTTCCCGTTTACTTTTGATATTATAATTGTGCTTTGCCGTTTGCTTTTGTTTAAACAAGTTACTTTACATTTATATTTGTGTTTATAGTGCGTCGCATAAAATGTAAATAGGTATAAGCATTGAAGTATAATGTCATAGAACAGACATCTCGAACAAAATGTGTGTCCCGCCGGGAGGTTCCATTTTCAAATTTACCCCCGTTCTCCTTTCAAAATGGAACGAATCCTGAAGATTGAAGCCACGTGGCGCCAATGCATTGGGACATACATGGTGTTCGCGGTGTCGGTTCTATACGCAAGTAATAATACTTCAATGCTTGTAAGCATTATGACATGTATGTCATATTTTAATAAACATTAAAAAATCTGATAGGGCAGCACTTTTATTTGCAGTAGGGTAAGTTGGGGTGAAATACGACATATTATTTAAATATTTTTCTTGGCTGTATGTGGGACTACTTAGCTTACGCCTAAGAACATATATCTGTAATTTTTAGAGTATTTCAAATAAATCAAAATCTTATAAGTCTGCATAATCTTCAAGTTATTATAAGAGTTTTTATAAATATGAAGTTTTATAATACAAAAAATTTATAATAATTTTTAACAATATACATTCCACACGTAGTCAAATCCTACTTAAAATAACTGATAGCATAAATGTACCTATATTAAATTTTTCTTAATTTCTCGTGGACCTATTCATCAGATTAGAAATTTGATAAATATGGTATTTAAATGTGGTATATAAATTATGATGGTATACATTTTTTGCGTAGCAGCATTAGTTTAATATAATGAAGTTAAATAATATCGACACTTGATGAAATACAGATATTAGTTCCCGGCATCAATTTAGTAAATGCATGCTTATTCTCCGGGGAAATTCGTATAAAATTTGGTAGTAATGACGTATTCGCGTCGGCATTTCGTATTTAATATTGCGTTACATGGTATGAATATTATGCAGTCCTGCTATTAAATTATAATTTACTAGCACTCTGCACTGTTTTGCTCGGATAACAAGTATAATAAGTAGCACAGACATTGAAGTATTATTACTAGCGTATAGAACCGACACCGCGAACACCATGTATGTCCCAATGCATTGGCGCCACGTGGCTTCAATCTTCAGGATTCGTTCCATTTTGAAAGGAAACGGGGGCTCAATTTTGAAAATGGAACCTCCCGGCGGGACACACATTTTGTTCGAGATGTCTGTTGCTGCAAAAACTCCTGCCGCAATCAAATAGCACCATCTTCTTTCGTTACCAATTAATAATTTAGCTACCTACATAATCCTACCTACTTTTTTGTAAAAATTATTAATGCAATACATATCATCTTACGTTCACGGAAGCAACGCCTTTTTTTCCTTATTCCCTTAATAATACCTGGAGCAATCTTCTACATGGTCCATACGAGTCGGATATCGGAATTTTGAAGGATATTATACTTCGATCAGCGATTAATTACGAAGGATTGCAAGAGAATTGGTGGATATCAATAATTATATTTGACTACGTGGAGTGACCGGAAATTTATTGCGTCATCCTGAAGAAATTGGAATTTTTCACGGTCTGGAACGGTCTGGATAGCTAACAGTCGTATTCATTATCAAATTAGTCCACCCAACACTCTATTAACAGGTATTTTTAGTGTAAGTCAGCCGTAAATTATCAGGTTAGTAACTAAAATTCTTTTCATTTTTTCTTTTGTCTGTGAGTGGTTATAAATTGTTATAATTATTTACTGATCAGTATTTATTGTTCATATTAATTATTACAAACATTGTTAAAGAGTAGTTATTCAAAGTAACTGCGTTATTTTGCTTTGCAATGTATTTAAAAATAGGTACTGAGACAGTTTTGTAATCACATTAAGTTAGCACAGGAGTATTGTAACTTTATTGTTATTAAAGATAATAGTTACTAATACCGTATACTTATAATACATATAATTAATTGTAAATTCTAAATAATTATTTATGTAATGTTAACAGTTGTATTACCCTACAGTTAGCAAATTAGGATTTATTTGGTTTTACAGGCTGCATCATTTGTAATACTAATTTAAGCGTTGTTTATAACTTTTTATTTGTATAAATTCCAGGTTGATAATACCAGCTAACGCAATGTCAGAGGATAAGGAGCTGATTAGGAAACGGGCGAGTATTAAGGGAAAGGTTACCCTTTTCTTGAATTATCTGACGTCTTTAAATCAACCTTTAAGCCATATCGAGGTAAGCGAGTTACAATTTCGTTATACTAGACTAGAGGCATTATATGAGCAATATGATGAGGTGCAATTATCACTGGAGTGTAGTACTGAAAATCTGGCTGTTCAGATGTCAGAACGCAGCGAGTTTGAATCCATTTATTATAAAACCCTAGCTCAAGCTCAGAAATTACTTGATGATAATATTACTAAGAAAAGACATTCTATTGATAACAGTGAGATAAGTTCGCGTTCTAATAATCATAACGTTGTTAAATTACCGACTATTCAGTTGCCGAAATTCAGTGGTTCTTATACAAACTGGTTAGAGTTTCACGACACATTTGTCAGTCTTATTCATTCAAACGACGAGATCAACGAAATAAATAAATTTCATTATCCTCGATCGTCACTCGAAGGGTCCGCTGCTGTGGTGATCAACTCAATTCAGTTTTCTGCTGCTAATTATTCAGTAGCTTGGAACCTACTGTGCGAGCGGTTCGACAACAAACACCTGCTTATTCAACATCACGTTTCAGTATTATTTCAAATCGACACACTTCAAAAGGAATCTTCAACTAGTTTGAAGGGCTTACTCGACACTATTAATAAAAACCTACGTGCCCTTGAATTTTTAGGTGAACCTGTTACACACTGGGATACCTTACTCATTTATATTATTAGACATAAGTTAGACAGTAAAACCTACCGTGAGTGGGAAGAGTATAAGGGCAGCCAGCCTAAGGATTCTAAAATTACATTTAATTTATTTCTTACTTTTATTAAAAACCGTGCTGACATATTAGAAACGTTAGAATTGGCAACATCAACGTCTACTAAACATTCGAACACGAGTAAACTACATTCTAATAAGGTTCGAACGATGATGGCACAGGATTCTGGCAAACACAGTTTTGGTAATAATAATAAACAAGATTCTGATATTTCTAATAAACCTAAAATTTGTGTTATGTGTAACGGTAATCATAAGATAAGCAGTTGTCCTCAGTTTTTATCATTGAGCAATGAAGCTCGTTTGAACATTTTACCTAAATATAAAATTTGTTTTAATTGTTTTAACCCTGGACATTTTGCAAACAATTGCAAAAAGTTAGGTTGTAAAATATGCCGTCGTCGGCATAATGTTTTAGTTCACGTTGACAATGCTTCAAAGTCCTCCAATGGTACTTCTACCAGCAGTGATGATGCGAATGGCAGTACGAATGTCTCCACTCAATCAGCTGTTTCTACCGGCTTGTCACTCTCGGCGAACGTTGAACAGGGTGACGTGTTATTGTCCACTGCGTTAGTGAAAGTCATGGGGACAAATGGTCAGCAGTATGTTGCTCGTGCTGTGCTTGACAGTGGCAGCACATCATGTCTCTTGACAGAAAGACTATACCGACAACTAGGTTTGACTGCTAAAACTGTGAACAAATCCATTTTAGGTATTAACAATTCGTCATCGTTTATTAATAAAATTTGTTCTGTGTCAATAAAATCATTAAATAATAATTATCGTGTTAATGTCAACTGTTTTATTCTCCCTTCAATTACGGATAAGGTTCCTAGCACACATGTTAACTTGTCGAAAATTAAAATTCCGTCTGATTTGTGTCTCGCTGATCCCAACTTTCACTCACCGGCACCTGTTGACATGTTGCTCGGTGCTGACATCTTTTGGGATTTACTGGAATCACAACGAATAAAATTGGGTGATGGACAACCAATTCTTTGTGAGACTAAATTGGGTTGGTTGGTCTCTGGCCCAATTAAAGGTGGTATTTCTTCTAATGTTTTAAAATGTAATTTTATAAAGGTGCGTTCAGATTGCCTCAGTAAATTAAATATTAATATTGATCAACAACTCGTAAAGTTTTGGCAACTTGAAGAAGTATGTACTTCGTCACCATATTCCTCAGAGGAGAAGTTGTGTGAGGAGCATTTCATAAAAAATACTACTCGTTTGGAAAACGGTCAATTTTGTGTAAGAATTCCTTTGAAAGGTTCTCCTGATCAATTAGGTGAATCCTTGTCGCGAGCCAATCACTGTTTTTCTTCATTAGAGCGTAGATTTAAATCTAAGCCCCAGTTTTGTAAAATGTACAAGGAGTTCATGTTGGAATACGAAACTTTAGGACACATGTCAAAATGTAAATTTATTGATGATCAAGCCTGTTTTATTCCTCATCACGGTGTCCTGCGCGAAAGCAGCACCACAACAAAATTAAGAGTGGTGTTTAATGCAAGTAGTTTAACTAATACTGGTATTTCAATTAATAATATTCAAATGGTTGGACCTGTGGTACAGGACGATCTTTTATCGATCCTGTTACGTTTTAGACAACATAAGTACATCCTTGCTGCTGATGTTGAAAAAATGTACCGGCAGATAGTTGTTCATCCTAATGACAGATATCTTCAGCAAATCATTTGGCGCGATAACCAATCATCTCCATTACAAGTTTGCCGTATTGGGGCGGCTTAGAATACTAACCCCAATCCCTCGCTGGATGGGTGTCGTAAAAGGCGACTATATCCGGCCCGCTGGTGGTAGGGTACCTCGGAGGGATTATATTGGTGATATTGATTTTAATACTTTATTAATACCATTATCACTATTATTATTTGTCCGTGGGATACGTCTGGATGGCAACCACCCTCAAGTTTGAGTCTGCCGCCAAATGACTTGTCGTGTTCCGGCTGAGGGCTTGAGTTCCAGTTCTCTCCCCCCTCCCCACCTTTCCTAATCCTATGTGCAGTGACTTGTTGGCGTTTCCTTGGGACCAACGAATTTTTTGAGGCACCGTTGCTCGAGTGGACGTGGTGTGTTGGCGTGGCGGCCAGGGAGACCTGGTGAAACGGCTGACCTGCCGCAGGCCGCCCGCCGGATAGTACAGGGACCCGAACCCAGACAACACTTGTAACCTCTGGTCTGGGAGGCTGTCCCACCAGCCGGCGCATAATCCCGTCGCGTGGACCCCGTGCCGGAGTAAGAGACCGGAGTGGTACCCGGTGTCCACGCTCGGGGGGGACCAGGGGCCCTTCCGTCCGCCACGCCAGCAACTCATATTCTCCCCTTGCTAGCACGGTGTCACGAATTCAAGCCTTGTTCCGAGGGTCACTAATTGATCATTGCATCTCCTACCTGTCTCCCCTTCTTTACACTTTTTAAATTATGGGTAAGTCAAAAAAGAGAAAAAGGTTAAACCAAGCGGCAACCCCTGATACCCCTACCACATTGAATGTCGACATGTGTAATATCAGGGGAATTCATAGCAATCTCATTGCTGTCCACCACCATCTAGAGACAGCAAAGCCGGCCCTACTCTTTTTGACGGAGACTCAGATATCATCACCGGGTGATGCATCCTATTTAAATTACCCTGGCTACAGGCTAGAGCACGCATTTATACGGCGTGCCGGGGTATGTGTGTTCATTCGGGATGATATCTGCTACTGCCGTCTGACCTACCTTGAAGACAAGGACCTATCAGTGCTATGGACGCGTGTGGACATTGGAGGCCACATCCGGGTTTACGCGTGCCTCTATAGGTCCTATAGCGGAGACGTGGAGACAACTCGATTATTTGAGCACGTCCAAAGATCGGCCGACAAAGTGCTGGAGCAGTACACTTCGGCGGAGTTAGTGATTTTAGGGGACTTTAACGCCCACCACACGGACTGGTTGGGGTCTAATATCACTGACTTCGCGGGAAGATCTGCTTTTGATTTCTCCCTGGCATATGGACTCACTCAGGTCGTTACTGGCTTTACCAGAGTCCCTGATGTTGAGAAACATACTGCTTCTCTGCTAGACCTTCTGCTGACTTCTCACCCATCTGACTACCGAGTAGTGGTTAAGGCTCCTCTTGGATCATCTGACCACTGCCTGGTTAGTACTTCTGTACCCTTGAAGCGCCAGGAGGGATCTCGACCCTCCGGAACGCGTCAAGTTTGGCACTACAAGTCAGCAGACTGGGACGGACTCAGGGAATTCTTGAGTTCGTACCCCTGGAGGCAGCTCTGTTTTGTATCGGGAGATCCGAACGCGTGCGCCGACTCAGTAGCTGATGTGATACGACAGGGCATGGAATGTTTTATTCCTAACTCTGTCGTATCCATCGGTGGTAAAAACCAGCCCTGGTATAACGGTCCTTGTATCTTGGCATCTAACCGAAAGCAGGCCGCTTACCAGGCCTGGGTATCGGCGCACGCGCGTAAAGATCCATCCACCCCAAAGCTTAAGACAAAGCTCAACGCTGCCTCCCGGTCAGCAAAGAAGCAAATGGCCAGGGCGAAGGCAAAGTTCATCGGCAGAATTGGTGAGCGACTGGTCGGTTACCCCTCTGGTAGTCGAGAGTTCTGGTCGTTGGCTAAAGCTGCCGAGGGCAACTTCTGTCGGTCATCTCTTCCATCACTGCGTAAACCGGACGACTCCGTGGTCCACACGGCAAAAGGGAAAGCCGAACTTCTTGGCACCCTTTTTGCCGCCAACTCGACTCTTGATGATAGGGGGACCACACCGCCTAACATCCCGCGGTGTGAGAGCTCGTTGAGTGATATACTTTTTACCCAAAAGTCTATTAGACGGGCTCTACAGTCCCTCAATACCAAGAAGTCGAGCGGACCAGACGGTATTCCCGCAGTGGTGTTAAAGACGTGTGCTCCCGAGTTGTCTCCCGTCCTAACGCGCTTATTCTCGCTATCTTATTCCACAGGAGTAGTACCGTCTTCGTGGAAGGTTGCCCTCGTTCATCCCATCCCCAAAAAGGGCGATCTCAGTGACCCGGCTAACTATAGGCCTATAGCGATAACTTCCCTGCTTGCGAAGGTAATGGAGCGCGTGATTAACACGCAGCTCCTAGGGTATCTGGAGGATCATCAGCTGATCAGTGATCAACAATACGGTTTTCGTCATGGTCGCTCAGCTGGTGATCTCCTAGTTTACCTCACACACCGGTGGGCTCAGGCTCTTGATCGCAACGGGGAAGCTCTGGCAGTAAGCCTAGATATCGCTAAGGCCTTCGACCGGGTCTGGCACAGGGGCCTTCTCACGAAGTTACCATCTTACGGTCTCCCTGAGAGGTTATGCAATTGGGTTGCCAGCTTTCTATCTGAGCGACATATCAAGGTCGTAGTTGACGGTTGTTGCTCAGATATGAAACCTATAAATGCTGGCGTTCCCCAAGGGTCTGTGTTATCTCCTACGCTATTCATTCTGCATATCAATGACATGCTGCAGCATACGAGTGGCATCCATTGCTATGCAGATGATAGTACAGGGGATGCCTACTACACAGCCCCCGCCAATGCCTCTCAGTTGCAAATGGCAGATAGCAGAATTAAACTTGTGTCTGAAGTCGAGAACTCTCTGGAGCAAGTCTCGGAATGGGGTCGACTCAATCTAGTCGAGTTCAACCCCGCGAAGACACAAGCTTGCGCGTTTACCGCTAAAAAAACCCCATTTGTCATAGCGCCTCAATTCCAGGGTACCGCGCTCACCGTGAGTAATAGTGTTGGGATTCTGGGAGTTGACATCTCGAGTGACGTACAGTATCGGCGTCATTTAGAGGCCAAGGCTAAGCTGGCCTCCAAGAAGCTTGGTGTCCTGAACCGGGCTAAGCAGTACTTCACTGCGAGGCACCTGCTTATGCTCTATAAAGCTCAAGTCAGGCCCCACATGGAGTACTGCTCGCATCTCTGGGCAGGGGCGCCACAATACCAGCTTAACCCATTTGACGCCATACAGAAGCGCGCGGTCCGAGTTGTCAACGACCCACGAGTCACTCACAGGTTAGAACACCTGAGTTTCAGAAGAGACATCGGTTCTCTCTGCGTGTTCTACCGACTTTACAACGGTGAGTGCTCCGAGGAATTGTTCGATTTGATGCCTACGTCTCTTTTCCATCATCGCACCACTCGCCGAGGATTGAAGTTCCATCCACATCGATTGGAGTCGTGGAGTACCACTACAGTCCGATTCGCACGAACTTTTTTGCCACGTACGTGCAAACTGTGGAATGAGCTTCCTTCCGAGGTATTCCCGGAGCGCTATGACATGGGGCTCTTCAAAAAAGGTGTAAAAAGAGTTCTCCTTCAGGGCCGGCGTTGCATAGGCGATTCCTCTGGTATTTCTCATGTCCATAGGCGACGGTAACCACTTACCATCAGGTGGCCCGTCTGCTTTTTCGTCTGCCCTTCAGGCTATAAAAAAAAAAAAAAAAAATTACAAGCCTATCAACTTAATACCGTGACTTACGGTACGGCCAGCGCTCCATACCTAGCAACTCGGTGTATTCGACAGTTAGGCTTAGATTTAGCGGGTGTCGATGATAAGGTTTCTGAGGTTATTTTGCACGATTTTTACGTTGATGATCTTTTAACAGGTGGAGATGACATTACAGAAGTCAAAACGTTGCGTCAGAAAATTACTTCAACACTTGCTTCAGCGCAAATGAACTTAAGAAAGTGGAAGTCGAATGACATGCAGTTAGTTAGTTCTGACTTTCCCCAATCTTCACTGGACTTGAATATTGGTGGATGTGAGTCAACCAAAACGTTAGGTCTAGGTTGGCAGCCAATGTCAGATTACCTGTGTTTTCCAATTAATCAGTCAGGTAAATTTGATAACACAAAACGTGGCATGCTCTCGATTATTTCCCAAGTTTTTGACCCACTGGGATTATTAGCTCCATGTGTAATTGCAATGAAGTTATTACTTCAAAAATTATGGTTACAAAAACTTTCTTGGGATGAACAGCTATCACCGGACATTAGCAAGCTTTGGAATGAAATATATGTTAGTTTTTCGCAATTAAATGAAATTCGTATTCCACGTCGTGTTTTAATTGATTTATATGAGTTTTTAGAATTCCACATATTTACTGATGCATCTGAACGTGCTTATGGCGCATGTCTTTATGTAAGAAGCGTTGATAATCAGGGTCAGGTTCTTGTGCGTTTATTGTTAGCCAAAAGCCGTGTTGCGCCTCTCAAGCCAACAACCATACCCAGACTCGAATTGTGCGGTGCTCTGGTAGGTGTTCGTATTTATGAAAAGGTTCAAGCTGCATTACGAGTCAGTGCTCGACGCACGTTCTTTTGGACTGACTCCACTATTGTTTTAGGGTGGCTTAAAATGTTACCCAATAAACTGCAGCCTTTCGTTCGTAACAGAGTTGCTGAGATTTTAGATAAGACTAGTGGCTGCGAGTGGAGGCATGTCCCAACTGATCAAAATCCTGCTGATCATTTGTCTCGCGGTGTAGATACTGCTACATTATCTACTTTAGATGATTGGTGGACTGGTCCAAGTTTTTTAATGGATGAAATGTCATGTTGGCCTTCTAAATTGATGAATTTTAATGAAATGTTGCCTGAAATGAAATCTGATCTCGCTTTGCATGTTGTACTGAATAATAATGAATTTAATGAATTGATTAATTTTACACGGTTTTCAAATTTTTTAAGACTCCAACGAACAGTAGCCTATGTTTTACGTTTCATTAACGCTTGTAGAAAACAACCCATTCGTGGTCCTCTCAAAACTAATGAATTGGATAAAGCTTTAAATTTAATTATACGAATTTCTCAGGAACAATCTTTCAAAGACTACAAATCGTTACTTAACAATAAACCATTACCTAAGAAAAGTGAACTACAAAAATTCAACGTTTTTCTGGACGAGAATAAGATAATGCGTATTCGTGGTAGGTTGCAACACTCAGATTTTCCTTACAATAAAAAACACCCGATTCTTATTCATTGCAATCATCACTTTTCTAAGTTACTTTTTAGTTATGAGCATAAAAGATTGTTTCATGCTGGGCCACAGTTATTGCTGGCGACCATACGAGATACATATTGGCCCATTGGAGGTCGCAGCTTAGCCAGAATGTGCTGCAGGCAATGTGTACGATGTTGTCGTTTTAAGGGTCAAACGGTTAGTCCGATTATGGGTGACTTACCACAGCAGCGAATTCTTGCAAGTTTTCCGTTCGAAAATATAGGGCTGGACTACGCAGGTCCCATTCAGTCAGCTGTTCGTAAAGGCCGTGGCTGTGCATTAGTTAAAGTCTATATAGCTATATTTGTTTGTTTTTCTACAAAATCAATTCATCTTGAATTAGTCGGTGATTTATCAAGCAACACTTTCGTCATGGCGTTAAAGAGGTTCATTTCGCGTAGAGGAAAACCGAGGAATATCTATTCTGATAATGGTACCTCATTTGTCGGTGCATATAATGACCTCTCTAAATTTCTGAAGTCAAATTGTGATTCGGTTTCTGAAGAGATGGCTAAAGAGGGAATTAACTTTCATTTTATCCCGGCCTATTCTCCCCATTTCGCTGGCCTTGCGGAAGCTGGTGTTAAATGAACCAAACATCATTTAACAAGAGTGTTGGGCCTTTGTAACCTTACATATGAAGAGCTATATACCATGATGGTACAGGTCGAAGCAATTTTAAACTCCAGACCACTGACACCGCTATCATCGAACCCCGAGGATCTGACGCCGCTTACCCCCGGACATTTTTTAATTGGACGTCCTATGACATCTCTTCCTTCGCCTGAATATCAAGATAAATCCATCAATTCCTTAACTCGATTTGAACGTATTGAGCTTCTCAGACAACATTTTTGGAGTAGATGGAGTAAGGAGTATATCTCAGAGCTTCAACTCCGGGTCAAATGGCGAGCATGCAAGGGCTCCCTGAAACTGAATTCCTTAGTCGTCTTAAAGGAAGATAATCTCCCCCCTCTCAAGTGGAAAATGGGTCGGATTGTCGCTACCTATCCAGGGACAGACGGCGTAGTTCGTGTTGCAGACGTCAAAACTTCTAGTGGCCTGTTACGCAGATCATTTAGCAAGATTTGTCCGTTACCAGTCTATTCGGAGTCAGAAAGTGGTTGAGAGGCGAGCTCTCAACGCCCGGGGGAATGTTGCTGCAAAAACTCCTGCCGCAATCAAATAGCACCATCTTCTTTCGTTACCAATTAATAATTTAGCTACCTACATAATCCTACCTACTTTTTTGTAAAAATTATTAATGCAATACATATCATCTTACGTTCACGGAAGCAACGCCTTTTTTTCCTTATTCCCTTAATAATACCTGGAGCAATCTTCTACAATGTCTGTTCTATGATATTATACTTCACTGACCACAGAGTAGGTACTTTATACAAAGTGTATTTTTAAGGCTTCCCGCCCACGTCCGATAATCGGTGACCGATTTTTTGTAGGAGAAAAATAGAACGTACTGATAGCAATGGTGCAACGCATACGTCCTACAAAAAGTCGGTCAGAAATAAAACTGACTCACCGACAGTCGGTACAAAAATCGGTCACCGATTATCGGACGTGGGCGGGAAGCCTTAGGCTTCCAAGTACAAGAACGTACTGATAGCAATGGTGCAACGCACACGTCCTACAAAAAGTCGGTCAGAAATAAAATCGGTGCATTCCGACCGATATCGGTGAAAAATGGAACGTTCGGAAATGTATGCGTTCTCACCGACTCACCGACAATCGGCCACAAAATCGGTCATAAGAATCGGAGGAAAAATCGGCCCGATTATCGGTCCTACAAAAAGTCGGACGTGGGCGGGAAGCCTTAACCTTGATCAAACGAAATGTGCGGATGCAAGACAAAAAACTATCGACAAAAACAAGATTTTTTTTAAGTAAGCGGTCTCGAAAATAAACGCACTTAATTTTTTTTTACTAAAAATCTCGCCCTTTTATTTCTTTTTTGTTTCTTTTATTGTAGACTGAGCATTTTCATCAAAGTAGTGTCATTTGAAAGCTAGAAAGTTTACCTAACTTAGCACATAAAAAACATAGCACTATCGATGAGGAGTCTTGAAATAAAAATCAAAGTTTATGAAATTATCCAAAAAAAAAACTCTTATTTTTTAATGTTTCATCTTTAACTTTAAAACAGGGTCGTTAACATATTTTTTTGTATGTTTTCTTAAACTACATAATTCAATAAATAAACCATCTAAACTAACTATGGATCTATCTCTTATCGTTTTTGTGATAATATGTTTAAATTACCGCTAAATATTTTCATGCACTTGCTTATTGTTTGATTAGTGTGAAAGTCAAAGTTTTGTGTATTTTCAAAGTTAAAAAACTTTGCAAACAATGCATATGGAATGTGTATAAAAATATACGAGTATAATAAGATACCTGATAACATAAAAGATATATTATCTGACAAATAATTTAAAAATATGCTGAAATTTTTTTGTTACACTCTAATTTTTATAACATTGAAGAATTCCTAAATAGTCATTGTCTAATATAATTATATTTTGTAAATATGATAATAAGTTATTAAATAAAAATAAATATAAATCTGACATTAGGCAACTATGAAAATGATAAATAATCTAATAAATAAATGTAAATTCCACATTATGTAATTTTGATAATAATAATTTAATAAATAAATGTAAATGTTGACATTGCATGCTGCATCCAGCCAAATATGCTGACCTATGATATTATGTTATTGTTACCACCATATTATTATGTACCATGTTTGACGCAATAAAGAATTAAAGAATTATGAATTATTAAAGAATTATGAAAATTATTATTGTTATTCAGTTTCCCAAAAATAAATACATGCAATTTATACTTTCGTAACGACTTGTTTTATTTTGCACTCAGTACGTAGGGGAACATACCAAAACCACGTCAAAGTCAAAGTCAAAGTCAAAGTCAAAATATTTTATTCATATAGGTATCACTGATACACTTATGCACGTCATTTTTTAGGGGGGGGGGGTCTTCAAAACACCATGATTGGTCACAGAGGGGAGGGGGGGGGTTTAGGTTTTTGTCACGTAGTCAATATTTTAGTAACCATTGCGCCACAAAGTCGTCAAATATAAGCAAAATTATTATTTTTTAACTCTGTTTTTGCAAAAAAGTATTGAAAACCGTATTTATCAATTACCACGTGAAAATTAGGGGGGAGGGGGGGGGTCTTCTCATATACTACGGATGGTCACGAAGGGGGGAGGGGGGTAAAAAGTTGGAAAAAATGGGTTACGTGGTTTTGGTATGTTCCCTAGTGTGTGAGGTAAGGACGTCATTTCAGCTGTCAAATAAAACAGTGAGAACCAGAGCAATTAAAAGCAAATATGATTCAGTACAATATTTAAATGCAAATACACTTTAGTTAAAATATTTCTGAATTATTATGGAACTAATGTAAATTCCATAGGTTTTATTATAAACTATTGCCCGCAGCTTCGCACGCGGAAATAATAGCAATAAAATATTGCGACTATAAATTGAGATGTAAGCTATCCTATCTTCCAAGTTGGATCAAATGTCTATTAAAAAATAGGAGTTGGTGATAGAAGGGTGAAAATTTAGGGTTGTATGTATTTTTTAATGCCACATTATGAAAAAATAAAAAATAAATTTTGTCCAAAAAATTAAAAATAAATGTTAGGGGTGGACAACTTATCACTTAGGGGTATGAAAAATAGATAGTAGCCGATTCTCAGACCTACTGAATATGCATATAAAATTTCATAAAAATCGGTCAAGCCGTTTCGGAGGAGTATGCTAACTGACATTGTGATACGAATTTATATATAAGATTATGTTATTTGAATCAAAAGACATAATCAATGAACTTGTAACAAAATCTCGCAAAAATAACAATTTCTCACGACACAGTAGAAAATTGCCCATAACTCACTTTTGGTGTTTTGCATTGAAGCATCTTTGCTTTTATACCCCTCGAGTGATCCTAAAAGGGTTCCGTTTTTCGTTTTTTCGTTCAGAACCCTAAAAATTAACAAACAAACACACAAATTTTACTCAGCTCTTTATTTTAGTTTTTGTAGGTTTAGATGACCTTTGTGCTTTTCATGAAAAACCTTTCGGTAGTTTTGCGTGAAAGAGTTACAAACATACATTCTTTCAAACAAAATTTCAATTGTATAATATTATTAGAATAAAGACGTGTGAATGCTTACTATCATCTAATTCTAATATTTTATTTTTTTAATATCTTAATTATATCTTAATTATTTATTTTGTACATAAATACAGAGAAAATTAGATGTTGAAAAATTTGTACAAAGATTACTTCTTATTCGTAATGTATTGACATAGTCATTTCATGTATATATAGCAAGGCATTCGCAAAGATTGTTTGAGACCACTAAAACAATGCCTTTTTTTACGTTTCACACTCACAGCCCCACACTAGGATTCCCTGTGTCGTGGGTGCCATGGACAACACACAAGACAAGGACACTCACACCCAGACCGAGAACAGAAATTCAAACTCAGCATTAAAATTTCTGCCTAGCTGGGAATCGAACCCAGGACCCTTGGCGCGGCGATCCGGCATGGTAACCATTACGCAAAACGGGTCTTCAAATTAGGCACATTTTCAATTTTCGAATACAAAAATCTTAGCGTAGATGCCTGGTATAAATTAGTTTAAAATAATGTACATACTTCATACTTAATCTGACCAGCAAAACTAACTCTGAACAGTAAAAAACGATAATTTCCCTCAACAGAGTAAATCTGTACTCTGTGCATTTAAAAAAACAACCGTGTCTCATATTATTAAAAGCTTGCTGTGAGCACATACAAAATTTATGGCTATACCCCTCTCTCTCCCACCCGTGGCATAGAATACACTTCGACCCGTCTTGCGTCTCTTTCTAGTCGCGCATGCGTACAAATGCTTTCTTTGTTCCAGAGTGATATGTTTTGTAGATATATTTAATAACTGAATGCGATGCCCACAACTTAAGCTATCCATCTATTTATTTATAATTCGCAGTCACTTTAAAAATATCTCAACATGTGTAACCTATTGACTAGAGATTGATAGATAGATAATTGAAAAAGGTCAATAGCCTATCTATCTATCGGCTATCCTAAGTAAGTCTAACAGAAAAGGTCATTGTCGTGCGTTAACCTTTAACTTCAGCAATATTTCGCTTTCTGGATTCTCTTATCTTGTTAGATAATTAATATAATTAGGTTTCTTCAAATGGAACCCATAATAGTTTCGTCATGTCTGTCCATTCCGTCCGTCCAGCTCAGAGACCATTAGTGCTAAAAAGCTGTAATTTGGCATGTTATACATATTCGTATTTATTAAAACTATAGAGTCGTACAGTATAATTCTTGTCAAAAAATAACCGACTTCAAAATTAGGGCTAACTCAAAATCTACTCGTTAGATCTCGCTCTTTAAATGAGACAACAGGACACGCATCAGCTTTAGAATATGAAAATAATCATCAAAATCGATGCACCCAGTAAAAATTTATGAAGTATCACGTAAAAAAATATAGTCGAATTGAGAACCTCCTTTTTGAAGTCTGTTAACAATCTTAAAATAACATTTTTCTACGCTACCTCGGTACCTCCTCTGTAGATAAAGTGATTTTTTTAAAGCCGCGGGCAGACTTGTTCAAATATACTTTTCATATTGCATGGACCTGTTACCGACATTACTGAATAGATATGGGTTAATACAAAGGTTCTGTTAGGAGGTTAGGTTAAAAGAACTCAAATGTATATTATACATGGAATATTTTAGATTAAACAACTCGCGTTTTAATTTTACCCGGTAACAATTGTTATTCGTTAAATATACGTTATAAATTATTATACATGATTACCATTTATACCCGACTGCCAAAGAAGGGTTGTTTTTCGCGCATATCTTAGATGTACCTATGTTTGTATGTGTATAATATTCATTACCTCGTATCTTCCAAACCGCAGAACGGATTTATGTAATTAAGATATCGTTGGATTTGATGATAATCCAAATGTTCTTAGATAATGAAATTTAAAAAAATATGGTGGATGTGAGATGCCATTGTTTTTCAAAGTCAAAGTCAAAGTCAAAATATTTTATTCATATAGGTATCACTGATACACTTATGCACGTCATTTTTTGGCTTTTCGGAAGGTGCTTTGTCATGGAGGAGAAGAAAAGCCTAAAGAAACTCCTCAGCACATCTTTTAAAAAAATATTACAAAAAAGATAATAATACAAAAGTATTTACTATTCTGAGCGGAACTGGTTGCAGAACTGGTCATTTCCATGCGTCTTTGTCATTTAAATACTCGTCTACACTATAATATCCCTTGCCTAACTATTGTCTTTACACGTTTTTTGAAAGTTTCTATTGGCAAGTCACGTATGTATTAATTTTGGGATTTTATTATAGAAATGTATATCAAGCCCTATGAAAGATCGCTGCACTTTACTTAGGCGGAACGAAGGCGTAACTAATTGATGCATTCTTTTCGTATGGCGATTATTAATATCAAAATTTTGTTTATACGCGTTTATATTCTTCCGTATAAAAACTAAATTGCTAAAGATATACTGGGAAGCTACTGTCAGTATACCTATTTCCTTGAACTTTTCACGTAAAGAAGTATTAAGTATCAAATTATAAAAATAAATCGAATAATGCAATATGGGTGTCAAATTAAAGAGCTTATTAATAGGATTCCAAAAAGGTATATCATGATAGGTTTTTTGATAGCAAGAGGGGTTTTTAAAATTTTTAAATTTATACTACTTCGCAAATATAATAAATAATATAGGGTAAAGGCCGAATTTCCTAAATTTTAAACAAAGCTCAAAATCTCTAAAACGTTGACACTCTTACTAAATTGTTTTTTGATATCTGGTACTTAGGTCAACTTTCAAGATATCCTCTAAATTTAATCCACTACTTAGGTACAGAAATAATAGGACACACTGTATATCCACACCTTAATACATCTATTAAAATAATGTTATATGTTAAAATAATGTAATTTTGAAATATTATATAATTCATATTGTTACAAGGATTGAAACAATTTAAGTCAAATAACGCTCATGTATGACGATGCAAGAAATAAAAGGCTTTTTTATTTTATAATACATCTATTGGCTATTTTGAGTGCCCAATTTATGCATAGGTTTTCTCATGGAAAGCAAGGACGCTTAGTAGTCTTGAAACATGGAGGGTCACACATATTTATGTGCCCATAAACCCTTCGCGTCACGGTTCCAATATTTATAAGTAAATGGTGAATTTTGATACATATCTTTGTTTTATACTGATAGCTTTGGGTTCTGTACAATGAGAAAAACCAGGATAATACTATAATGATCGATGTGTGTCCGTCACAAAACCGAGATGTGAAACCTTTTGTATAGAAAATATGTATGAAAGGATGGTTGGTTACTATACAAAATAAATATGGCAATCTTTATTAATTTTAAATAGATATAGAAAAAACAAAACTGTTCTTTTAAGAAAAAAACCTTTACAGAAAAATGTGTGTGTGTTTACTTATGTACGCAGGTAAGTTACTTCTTCACACATACGTGCATACATACATACATTTGCATTGACTTCGAAATTGCAGTCAGAATAATAAATAAACCGCTGCGCCATTCACCGACTTACACTCGACTAACGGGCGCATTGAAATATCAAAATCAGAGGCGTAGTAAGTTTATATCTACCACTTACTGCGTCTTATTCTGATGCGACCCTTTTCCGACATTTTTATGATAACCGACTTCAAAACAAGGAGGAGGTTCTCAATTCGACTGTATTTTTGGAACGAAGTTCTTTATCGCGCGTTGTGAAAGGGGGCTAGACGGAAAAAATTCTTACGAAAAGTTGTCATGACACTTTTTGCTATTTTACTTATGTTAGGGCCAAAGAATCTCAACAGCGTGATTCAGAAAGTTGTACAGTGCCATCTAGTTTTATATTGCTGAATCACACTGCTGAGCGCGTAAAACAATACTTAAATCGAAAGGAACTTCGTTCCATCCGGGTGTCCCTTGACACCTTTTTTTTCATGTTTGGTACCTCAGAAGTTTCGACTGGGTGAACCGATTAAATTTGAGCGAGATCAGACAATGACATCCAAGATAAAACCATATAGGTAAGTCTTAAATTTGCATTAAGTATGTGCGCGACAAATGGACGAATAACTCAATATCACGCCAACCGATTTCGATGATTCTATTTATATTTTCATTGGAAAGGGTGTCACTTCATTTGTGGAAAAAACTACTAAAATATATGATGTATAAAATATATAGCCCTTTCTCGATAAATGGACTATTAAACACAAAAATAATTTTTAAATTCGAACCAGTAGTTCCTGAGATTAGCGCGTTCAACCAAACAAACTTTTCAGCTTTATACTCGTAATATTAGTATAGATAGATAGATGTATATAATCTGTTTCAAGTTTTACATTAGGTACTTTATTACTTGTGCAAACCGCATGAAGATCTGCGCAATAATTTTTGAGGTTAACACGGTAAAACGGAAGCTTCGTTTTGTAAGAATAACTCCTTTTGATTTCTCGCCAAAATACAGTTGGCTGAAGAATTGTAAGAACTGCCAAAACGCCGGAGGGTAAGACTCATTAGATGGTAAAATATGTTTTATTAAATAAGATAATTGGATGACTTATTCACAATATTATAACTAAACGAGATCGGATTTTCTTTCGCTAATAATCTTCCTTTAATTAAATCTTTTCAGGAGTGTATATTTAACCGACCTCAAAAAAGGAGATATTTAATTCGACTGCAATGATATTTAAAAACAATAGATACGTCATGCCCTTACAAATCAACCAAAAAATCTGTTCCGAAAAGAGCTACAACACACACACGTTTATCTTTTGTTTCACTACACCAATCACACTACAATAATACACGAAGGCATTTTAACGTTGTATGTCAAATCTCAAGCACTTCTGACAACAACAAAACTGCCTATCGTCTTGTAATGACAGAGCGACTACGAGCAGACGAGGTCAATTGACCTCCCTTACAATCTTTATCTTCGGCACGCTAGTGAAATATCTACCTCTTTTTTACTTATAATATCATTGTTCGACTGTTTTTTTTTAATGTAACAAACCTCATAACTTTCTACTAGATGTACCGATTTTGATGATTCTTTTTATATTCGAAAGCTGGATTGGACCTATTGGATTTAAATGGGACCACCATAGAGCGAGATTTGACGTAGGGATGCACGATATACATCGATGTTTTAAAAACACTCGATGATAAGTATGGAAACATCGATTTAATCCGATGTTTTTTTAATACGTCAACATCGAGTAAGCATCAATGTTTTCTTCGATGCATCAAAGAGGTAAACCTTGGTTTTTGAACATGAAATTCACTGCTGATGACTTTTTTTTACTCCCAACGCTAAAAAAATAAAAACAATCGATGTTTATTATGTATAAGCATCAATGTATTTTTTGACAAATCGATATAACATCGATGCCACTATGCGATGCATTGCATTGAAAAGAACATCGATGTTTTTTTTTCAATGTCCATCCCTAATTTGACGAGTAGTTTTTGAGCTATCCCTAATAATGCCTATTTAGTTAAGACCACGTTATTGACTACTTTTATTACTTGTTCGAAGACTGTTTCTTTGAAGTTATTATTTGTTAAAACTTATGAAAACAATATTCAAGTTCCGAAAAATGCTAGCTACTACTGTCCGCTTGTCTGTAAATTTGGCGCGGGTTCAAATCAGAGCCTCTACCGAGCAACCAATTACACATTCAATCAATTTAGTACTGAGAACGTTTGTCAAAGAATCTGGCATAAATTCACGGCATGTAACCGCCAAAATTTGAGCTAGTTATGCTGTCGATTCAGATTTTTGGTTGGAAAAAGTATGCCTTAATTCTCAGGCGTATTCGTAAACCGATTTCAGGTTAACAACGCAATTTGGATGTAATTTACGCCTGTAATTATAATGACATTAAGATAATTTACTATTTGTTGTATATCATTATTATCATCCTACCCATTTCCCAATTTTATTATATCATCTGTAACACAATCCATCCATCTTTTCTTAGGTCTCCCTCGTCCCCTTCGTCTTTCCATCACATTCATATCCATCACTCTTCTCATCACATGCGTTTCCTCACGCCTCATCACATGCCCATACCATGACAATCGGTTTCCTTTCTTTTATATTGTGCTAAAAATAATGTTTGTTATGTTGGCGTTCAATAAATAAAGGAAGGCATAAATAAATAAATCAATCAATCAATCTCGGGATGAGATCTGGAGGCATCAAGTAAACTTGACGGTGTATGGCCACGGTATAGCTATCTGGCCATATAGCTATCTCATGCAAACTGTACACCGCATCAAGTCAAACTGCAAACTTGACAAGTATACTTGATCATATAAGGCCAGCTTAATACAGAACTTATTGTGACGAAAATTTGCTACGCACTTCTTAATCGTCGACGCAAAATTGAGGAGTTTATATTGTCTTTTTATTGAATAAATAAATAAATAACGCTTCACACACAAAGCCCCACATAGGATTCCCTGTGTCGTGGGTGCCATGGACAACACACAAGACAAGGACGTTCACACCCAGACCAAGAACAGAAATTCAAACTCATCATTCAAATTTCCGCCTCGCTGGGAATCGAACCTAGGACCCTTGCCGCAGCGATCCAGCATGGGGTCGGATCGTTTATTATGTTTGACTTATTTCTAAGTATGTATGTTACTATCTGTCTGTAGCATCGTAGCTTCTAATCTAAACGAATGGACTATATTGATGAGACTTTTGTTTCAAAGTTGACGTGATTATTAAAACTGTCGGGGACTTTCTGTTTAAAATGTATAGTTATTGCATTACAAACTGGTGGATTAACGTTGTCAAATGGTTACTTTATAATAAGACTATTTAATATTTTATTTTCTTTAATAAATTATTGTATTTGTAACTCATATTATGTTATATATTATACAATTTAGCTTCCTATACTTCTTCGCCGCGTAAGCTTTAACTAACCAAATCTTCTTCTACATACACCACCTGTATACATCATTCTTTAGAAAGAGATACAAAATATCCTCTCCACGTATTATATACAGATTAATCATATTTATCAATTAACAACTCAACAAAAATGCCGAACCTAAAACTAATTGTTCGAAAACGAAACGAATAAATCATTTGAAAACGAACCTGTTGCTTCAAGATGGCCGCCCGTCACTCTGACGTTTGACAAATGAGTTTTGGCGCGAGTCCGCGTCGCTACGTCACAGGCTCCATTTCGCAATATTTGGTCGTTCTCAGCTAATTTAAATTCAACACGAGGATTTCTTTAAGAGGTAAAAAACGTGGAATATTGATATAAGTGGATTGGTTTCAAATTGTTTTTGGCTGTCTGGTTTTAGTTACGTGGTTTCATGAAAGTATTTTTGGTACGTTAGACATAGATATATTACAAGAGAAAGTATAAAGGTGATCGCACATATGTCAGCATCGTACGCGGCGTACGCACCACATTTAGAATTTAGAATCATAATACACGCTTGAAAGGAAAAATTGACTAAGCGACATTGAGCTAACTTTACAGGAGAGCAGTTTAAAGTGGAATTTTTAGGAAATTTGATGTATTATGCCACAATATAGATGATAAAATAGGAATTCCAAAACAGTAAGAATAACGTCAGTAGGAGGATTACAAAAAATATATGATTTTTTTCAAAAAATTCCAGCAGGCCGCGGATTGTTGCAAAGTAGACTAATATTAACTTAATAACAATGGATTTCTGCAAAGTAACATCTGATACTATTAACTACACGTAGACATTGTCGCTTGCTTGTATCTTGTATAATAAAATACCCAAATCTGTCCACGGAGTGGCAGCGTCGCGTTTGCCTATTGCCTATGTTTCATTATGAGCTTGTATGAAATGTTCAATTTTTTTTATGGAAATAGCTGAAAAACGAGCTGACGTTCCACCTGATCGTAAATGGCTATCGTCGCCCATGGACATCAGGAACACCAAAGGCATCACTGATGCGTTGCCGGACAAGAAAGAAAGAACTGTCTCTCAAGCCCCCAGCCGGAACACGACGAGTCGTTTGGCGGCTGACTCATGCTCGAGGGTGATAGCTATCCAGGCGAACTCCATGGAGAAATAATAATAGTAATAATGGTATTAAATAACAATTAAAATCAATATTACCAATATAATCTCTCCAAGGGCCCTACCACCAGCGGGTAAATAAAGCGCCATGGACGGTAGCCCTAACATGATTTGTTTATCGTCTAACGATTGACACCAAAACCAACCCCCACCCCCTTGCTAATCTTTTCAATACACCTTAATATCCGCTAGGGTGGTTTAAATGACAAAGCGGTGATGCGGTGATAGGCTTGATACGCAAGTCATTGTCGGAGGGACTGAGTTAGAAGAGACAGCGATTTAGAGCGCGGTAAGTTCTCATTAACCGACATCTGTTATTATGGATTGACATATATCTAATACCTTTAAATGAGCAATTCTTGTATATATATATATATATTCTGAATCTCGGAAACGGCTCCAACGATTTTCATGAAATTTAGTATGCCCCCTGTATACTATATACTGCATACTTTTTCGGGGGCAATAAATCGATCTAGCTAGGATTCATTTTTAAAAAATGTCGTTTTATCCGTGTTTTCACGCAAAGAAAAACGGCTACAATAGACTCTTCCTGACATCTATTGGCGAGTAGCTACACTAAAGCTAAAGCAGATGGCGTTGTTAAGCAATACTAAACCAAGCTAAGCTCGGTCATCCTGATATTACTAATATAGTACATAGTACATTTATAAATGGAACATTGGAGTAGTATGTAAGTATAGATGGTTTTTACTCTCACGCAAGAATTACTCAACGGATTTTCACAAAACTTAGCACGAAGACTTAAAAAAATACAGAATGTTAACAACAAATTCAGTGAGGCATCCATAGTAATACCAACTCCTCTATTCGTACAAGTATCACACGCACACATTGACACCATGCTGTTATAATCGGCCGCCATTACCGCGTCGGATTGGTCGGACCGCACTAAAAATTACACACACATGGTAAGCGGGCGGCGTCACTCTCGATAGGACAAGGTGACGCCTGAGGTTATTTTCACGTCCGTGGATAAACCAGTATCTTTAGGATACAGGGCCATTATTATCCCGGAAAAAGCCGTGGTCATACCCCTAGTAAATACTGTTTGTTTTTATAATAAACGAGTAACCTCGCTTTGCTTCGGTTTTCTTTATTTTTACACCTTGGGTTACATTGTTGGAGTTTTATTAAAGATCCCTAATTTTTTTGATAGTATAACACCCGATTGATATCACCCGGGGGTAATGTAGCTTCCCAACAGTGAAAGAATTTTTCAAATCGGTTCGGTAGTTTCGGAGCCTATTCAATGCAAACAAACAATCAAATCTTTCCTCTTTATAATATTAGTAGGTATAGATGAATGCTTAACTTACAACCCTAATATATAAAATTTTCTGTTTTAGACAAAACAAATAAATAGATCACAAAGACATGATGAAGAACAAACAATATAAATTATTTATTTTTATGATAAACCTTATTGATTTATGTAAGCTTATCTTGGTACCTACCTATTCCTGGTCTGAACCGGCATCGCATGCTGACCGCTAACATAATATTTGTCCAAGATACTGGTACAAAACTTCTAGTAAACTAGTATAAATAAATAAAAAAACATAAAACCGACTGAACAAAGAACGACGATCTTTTTGAATTCCTTACGGTGGTCTTTTTAATTTAATACCCATAATGCAATATTCCATTTATATATTCTTTGATACATCAAGCAATGGCATCTCACAGCCTCCATATTTGTTTTTTTTAACCGACGCCGCGACGTCAAAAAAAGGAGGAGGTTCTCAATTCGACTATATTTTTTTTATGTTTGTTACCTCAGAACTTTGGACTAGGTGAACCAATTTAGATGATTTTTATTTTAATCGGAAGCTGGTGCTTGTCGTGTGGTCATACATTTGAACGAGACACACACACATAAATTTGAACGAGATCTGACAATGGCATCCATGTCAAAATCATATAAGTCTTAAATTTGCATTAAGTATGTGCGCGATAAATGGACGAATAAATCAATATCGCGCCAACCGATTTCGATAATTCTTTTTTTAATTGAAAGCTGGTGCTTGTCGTGTAGTTCCACATAAATTTGAGCGAGATCTGACAATAGTATCCATGTCAAAAGTAAAATGTACTTCATTTGAAGTCGGTTATATTTTTGTTAAAATGTTAGATTATTTAATTTCACTAATCTACGAACACTTGGTGCCAAGACACATCTAACAATATCTTAATTATATAAATTGGTCCAGTGGTTTAGAAGATATGAGTTAATAAATAATATTACATACATATACATAGGTACATACAAGATATAAGCGAAAAATATAACCCTTCCTATCAGTCGGGTAAGAATAGGACGTTTTGGATAACATTATTAAAGAAAAACATAGTTTATCTAATCTAATACCTTTAAACGAGCATATATATATATATATATATATACATATATATATATATATAATTGGAATCTCGGAATCGGCTCCAACGATTTTCATGAAATTTAGTATATAGGGGGTTTCGGGGGCGATAAATCGATCGAGCTAGGATTCATTTTTAAAAAATGTCGTTTTATCGGTGTTTTCAGGCAATGATAAACTTCTACAATATACTCTTCCTGACATCTATTGGCAAGTAGCAATACTAAAGCTACTTCAGTAAATGGCGTTGTTAAGCAACACTAAGCCGAGCAAAGCTCGGTCATCCGGGTACTATGTCTTATACTTAGAAGATACGCTATACTGTTTTGAATTTATTTTTAGCCGACGAAAAAAAAGGAGGAGGTTCTCAATTCGAAACGTATATTTTTTTTAATTTATGATCACACAGCATTCGGCACAGGGTGGTCCGATTTTAATGTTTCTTTTTTTAATCATTAAAGGATGGGGTATGTCTTGAAGTTGGTCCCATTTTTTTTAATTTTATTCCTACCCTAAAAAACGAAAATAGAGGACGATTCACCCACGGAATTTTTGACCGTTACCCTAATAACTTTGTACTGGATGATCCAATTTCTATGATTTTTTTATTGGATACCTTAAAGTTATTCTCAAAATTATTTATTTACTGTTAATTTAGGATCTTAATTTATAATACTAAATAGTTTATTTTATTTTTTCACTTTTCAGTTTTTTTTCGTAAGTTTAATTTTTTGTTAAAAAGTTATTTAATAGCTAGACGACTAAAATACGACTATATGTATGTGTATAATATACCAGTGGATACCCGGTATGTGCCAAACAAAACTACGCTACAGAAGTTAATGTGCCTAGTGCATTGTTTTATATTGCCTTTTAAATGAAACTTGCTTGAAGCACATCGGTTGGATGGTTTCAAAGTCTATTATAGGCAGAAACTAATAATAATAGGAAGTATGATTTATATGATTTAGTTGAACCACTCAAAATTCCAGCTAAATAGTACATACATTACAAAATACCATAGAGTAACTTATACATAGGGGAATAGAGATATCAGTCCACTAAGTGACGCCTAACGCCATCTAACGCAAACTGACTGAACTAATGAAGAATCCTACGCATAGCACTATAATTATTTTGGGTACTTTTTTATTTTGTTCCCTGATTAATCGATATAGGAGCTGACGCTGCATGTACATTGGAGAGTTCATTAAACCGTATCCTATATTACTTCTCTTAAACAATCTACGAAGTACAAACGCTTGCGCGATTCAGCCGACTGGTCAGCGCCATCTAACGGTATATGACCGAACTATATATAAGAAGAAATGCTTTGTATTAAGTGAAAAGACTCTGCAAAATACTTAGCACAAAATTTCACAATTTCAAAATCTATCCAAGCACAA
The DNA here is from genome assembly GCA_963932265.1 of Thymelicus lineola. Taxonomy (NCBI): domain Eukaryota; kingdom Metazoa; phylum Arthropoda; class Insecta; order Lepidoptera; family Hesperiidae; genus Thymelicus; species Thymelicus lineola. The sequence goes on along the minus strand of OZ010708.1, from coordinate 8,248,842 downwards.
ACTATGCAAGGTAAATTCCGATAACATCTGAAAAATTCTCAGCTAAAGTCCACAGTCCCGCGCTCCTTAAAAAATATAAAATATAACAAAAGCTTTGTCGAGCGGTTAATCTCGGTCGTTAGTTAAAGTTGACCTAACTTTAAAATTTATAACCTATAGCTTATCTACATCAAAGAGGGTAGTTCAAGTTCTACTGGGACCGTTCCAATTCTAAAGTAGGTTATTTTCTTTTGTTGGACGATAAAAGAAATCTGTGCAAGATTGTTCGTTTGTCCTATCGAACTTAACTGTTTTGATGAGAGATAATAAACAAACCATTGATATAGAAAAGAAGGATTTGTTATAATGTCATATAGATATTTAGTTTTGGAATAGTTTAAAAGACGAAATAATAAACATAATGGCGTCTTTGTTTAATGTATACAATGAAAACAAGTCAACTCTATACGCAACAGTTTCGCTATACTGTCAAATTTTTCATGACGTCAGACGTGTGCCGTGTTCGCCATTTTGTGTTACTCTTTACTACAGTGTAAACTGTGACTTATTAATAAAGTACTAAGGTACTAACTACTAAAACCCACTTTGACTAAGGTATTGTCAAAGTCACGTCAAAGTGGACATTAGAAGGAATAAGTTGAATCCAAAAAAATTTTTTTTTTAAACGCTTTTATTTCAATTTTTTTTTGATTTTCGTGTATTGTCATCGGAAATACACATGTCTGCCAAATTTCATCAATTTTCATTAAAGGGAAGTCATTCAAATTAACGTTACAAGATTTGATCCTCCGAAGTGAAGCTAAATATAAACCTTATTGCCGTGTAAATAGAGTAGCATTTTGATCGATTTGATGCTTTGATGCTCCGAAGTGAAGCTAAATAAAAGCGTTTAAAAATCCGCCATGTCTTGTTACGTAGGTATGCACGTTTTTTCGTAGGTAGGGCTGTTCCATATACTTTCTTCTTCTAAGAAACAAACGCACATTCGTACCTCCGCTGTTTTATCTGTGTCACTGATAGTATGGACACATATAACACATCACAATAACACCCTGCACGCGTACAAATATTATATCTGTCACATAAATATCTGCTCCGGGAATCGAACTCGGGACCCCTCTTCGCAGGCAGGATCTCTACCAACTAGACTACAGGAGTAGGTATACGACTGTTTTTCTATGTTTGTTACCTCAGAATTTTCGACTGGCTGAACCACTCAAACACTATAACTCAAAAAACACTTGTCAAATCTCGCTCAAATTTAAATTAAATCACATGGCAAGCATCAGCTTTTGATTAAAAAAAGAATCATCAAAATCGGTTCACTCAGTTCAAAGTTCTGAGGTAACAAACATAAAAAAATACAGTCTAATTGAGAACCTTCTCCTTTTTTGAAGTCGGTTAAAACATAGAAATATAAGTAAGTTCAATAATGCTGAACGCACATATATCCACACATATGTCATCTACGGGCTCTCATATTAAGATTTCATACAAATGCGGCGCATTCACCATAACACCGCTTTTTCGCCTCGGGGGTTAAAAACCTCTATAAAGGAAAACAAATTCCTTTGATAAATAATTTCTGTTCCAACTTTAGCTTTCTCCGATAGCAGACAATTATATTCTCATTATTAAAATAGCCAAGTAGGTTGTTCAAATAAAACTTTTTAGATAATGTTTACTGCAAAATTATTATACCCTTATACAGCGTGAGTGAAATAGAAAAAATACAGAAATAAAAAAACCTCCTTTTTTGAAGTCGGTTAAAAAACAACAATCAAACGACTCAGACGAAGTTCAAAAATGGATCACGAAAATTATTGGTTAAATAAGTATGAATATATCGCCGTATTTGATGTAACTAATATTTGACACGTTCCTCAACTCTTCATGGATCAAAATCATGAAAGATATCATTTAAAAAAAAATCGGTATTTTTTATGAAAATATCCGGCAAACGAGCTGACGACCCGATGGTAAGTGGCTATCGTCGCCCTTGTACCAGGACATCAGTACCAAAGGCATCACTGATGCGTTGCCGCAATTTACCGAGTTCTGAGATAACGAGATTAGAAAAAAACCAAATTAAGAACCTCTTCCTTATTTGAAATCGTTTAAAAATAAATATAGACCCTCTCGACGGTCATAATTCGATTGTAATTTAATGTGTCAAAAAGTGACTTGTCATTATAATTTTTTACTGTTTTATTTTCTTTAATAAATGTTATTTTAACACATATTATTCACAAAATTTAGCTTTCTGCACTTCTTCTCCACATAAACTGTAATTAAATATTAAAACTCAGACTTGTACGTGCCACCCTGTACCACCATTATTCTTAAAAAGGGATACAAAGGACTTCATGTGTTTATATACATACTAGAAAATCGCCCTCGCTTCGTTTCGAGAAAAATAGTAAAAAAAAATATAGCCTATGTCACCCGGGGATAATGTAGCTTCCCAACAATGAAAGAATTTTTCAAATCGGTTCGGTAGTTTCGGAGCCTATTCAATGCAAACAAACAATCAAATGTTTCCTCTTTATAATATTAGTATAGATAGATGGATAAAAAATTGCTCTTTTTGCCGGCAATACACCACTGATCTTTTTAATATTATTGATGTCCATGGGTGACGATATCCACATGCCATCGATGCGTGTCTACTTATCAGCTGTTTATTTAAACAAGTAATGCTTTAAAACCACAGAGGGGTGAATCATCCCTTCTGCTTAGTATGCAAGCGGGGTGTTTTAATCCAAACAAGAGGAAAACTGTTAAAATTCGCGGAAAAATTTCATAATGAATAAGGGAACGTAACTTCTGTACATATTTTGAGTTTTATCATCATTTTGTATCTGATCTTTATATAATGTAATACCAACAACTGATGGTAATCTGGAAATAATTGTACGGAAATAAGTCTCGTGTAGCTTAGAATATTATTCTGTAACGGTCAAACTACAGAAGAGTTGGATGTTATCGTTCTATGAATCGTACCACCTTGAGATTTTCTACCAAGACCACAGACTTAAAAAAGAACCAGACGGATTGTCAGCAACAAATTCAGTGAGGCACCCATAGTAATACCAACTCCTCTATACGTACAAGTATCACATGCACACATTGACACCATGCTGCTATAATCGGCCGCCATTACAGCGCCGGATTGATCGGACCGCACTAAAAATTACGCACACATGGTAAGCGGGCAGCGTCACTCTCGATAATACAAGGTGACGTCTGTTCTATTTTAAAACCAGTGACCAAAAACTTAATATTTTTTTTACACTGGCATCAGCGAAATATGTATTACTCGTAGTCCTCCTTGGACTATTAGATTCATAAAGGAGCTGTTGCCGAAGTAAATAATTCTAGACAAAAATAAACGACTTCAAAATTAGGGATAACTCAAAAACTACTCGACAATAGGGGTGTTGACTAATTTTAGGATTCAATTTTATTTTATAGATAGAACCTCAATATTCACGAAAAAAATATTATAAAAATAATAATCTTCAATTTAAAAACAAAAATTGATAAATAAAAATCATTATCAAATTTCCCACCAAAAACGTCACGTGACGTCACTAAACGATATTCAATACTATCTGTCTGCTAAGTTTGTTGAATTTCCATATAAAATTGTTCCAATGACGTCATATTCTCAAAATGGCGTTCGAGGTCACGTGACAGTGAGTACAATTTTTAACATTTTAAATTAATGATATTTAATTTATTGTGATTGATTTCAATGAAAGAATCATATTTTAGGCCTTTAAATGTTACCACTAATATTTTAGACATAAATTTATATTAATTTATAATTAGTGTCAACATCCCAATTCTCGCTCAAATTTAAATGAGACCACATGACAAGCAGCAGCTTTTGATTAACAAAAAATCATCAAAATCAGTCCACCTAGTTGAAAGCTCTGAAGTAACAAACATAAAGTCGAATTGAGAACCTCCTCCTTTTTTGAAGTCGGTTAAAAATGCTAAGTTTTAGTAGAGTATCTCAAAGTGTGAGTAATATTTAATCCAACTCTCTCCTACCTATACCATATCAGTCATAGACAAATGGATACATCAGTAAAATTAGGTAGAAACAGACAAAAATAACTAACTTATCCTGACATTATGGTCAGATAGCTTACTAAAAGCCGTAGACAGACTCTTTCTACACTTCTTACAGCTTCAAAGGGATGCAAATTCAGTCTAAATTCTGTTTTAGTTGCCAGCATGAATAAATGATTTCGATTCTGAATACACCTGGATCTAGAAATGCTTCCGCAGTCAGTTAAAGCCTGGAATTTAACTGCCTGGAATTGGCAAGTCTCCAGAACTCACAGGTGTGGGGGAATGACAAGTTAGAAGTGTATATTGCTTACATTAAATATGGTCATACGGTGATTGCTGACATTCCGTTTCATAAAAAACATAAACGTGTACTTATGTACGCGCGTGAGAAGTTATACTTCTTTGGCATGAAAAAAATTCAAAAAACAATATTTAAAAAACACTGTTCAAAATACAATATTCAAAAACAGCAATGTTAAAAATAAAAATTAATAAATATTTTGAAATAATTTAATTTACGAATCTCTATAGCCAAACTATATGTGTTAAGCGCTATCTGTGATTTTTGTATCTAAATACTTGTAAAAACACCATCTATGTTCTATTACGAGAACTATTACGATACCATGCCACCTAGAACTAACTTCACGATGTAGAATTTAGCTAACTTCACGATGTAGAATTTAGGTGTCGGTGTGCGCGCGCATCGTAAAAATTCACTCTCATCATTTTTCTTCATCGCGGCAAAAGAAGTATAACTTCAAAAATATTTGATGATTTCTCTTATTACACGTGACTCGCACCCTCCGTTTAAAAAAAGCATCGACTTACGTTGAATTTTAGTTATTGATAAGTTTGGAAAGAGGGATAAAAGCTACATGCTCAATTTTTCTCAAATTTTTATCATTAATATTGACGGTTTCGTGCAAGAAATCGTAATGTAAACTCCTTTGACTACTTACTGATATCTGAATGAACAGTGATTTTGCTCTCGTGTAAAATTGCAATTTTCATCTTATGCCTTTTTTCCACTGAAGGTGCGAGTCGTGATTAAAATATCAATTGACTCAATCAATGGACAAATAAGCCGTTTTAAGAACCAGAAAAAAGTAGTCTTCGGTTTTTTTGGATTTTGATAGAATACTTCTGTTTGAGTCAGCCGCCAAACGACTCGTCGTGTTTCAACGGGGCTTGAGAGCCACTTCTATCTAATACTTCTCTCTTTCTTGGCCGGCAACGCCTCAGTGATGCCTTTGGTGTTGCTGATGTGTATGGGCGACGATAGCTACTTACCATCATAGTCTAAGAACCGGCATAAGATATATTTCTTATCCCTCATGTGTTTAATAATAAAAACCGGCCAAGTGCGAGTCGGACTCGCGCACGAAGGGTTCCATACCATTATCTATACTATTGTACTTTAGACACTACATTATAGCCTTTTTTTTAGTTTCACCTATCCCGCCTGTTACCATTATTAATATCGAGTAAAAAATGGGAAAAAATCACGTTTTTTTTATGGAAGCCCAAATTAAATAATTATTTAATTCACTTAAATACTTATTTCATTCTGTTTTTAGTATTTGTTGTTATAGCGGCAACAGAAAAACATCATCTGTAATTTCAACTGTGTAGCTATCACGGATCATGACGCAGCCTGGTGACAGACAGACAGACGGACAATGGAGTCTTAGTAGTATGGTCCCGTTTTTAGCCTTTGCATACGGAACTCTAAAAATGATCCACTAGGTATATGGTAGATAATTGGAACGAAGTTCCTTATCGCGCGTTATGAAAGGGGGCTAGACGGAAAATTTTCTTACGAAAAGTTGCCACCATACTTTTTGAAGTGATTCAGAGAGTTTTACAGAGATGGTTGATTGAATGATTTTACGGAGTTTACATCTCTGTAAAACTTTCTGAATCAATTCAAAAAACAATACTTAAATCGAAAGGAACTTCGTTCCATCCGGGTGTCCCTTGACACTTCTCAAGTTTTTTTTGTATCTATATGTATATTGCTAATAGGTTACCTAATAAAACCGCGTCCATACAATGTTAATTAATAAAATTATAAAGATTTTATTAAGCAACCTATTAGCGATATTGCAGGTATTATGACATAATCTACCATGTATAGTTGATCATTTTTATTAAACACATGAAGGTACATATATATTTCATATGCCGGATCTTGTACTATCAGGTGGATCGTCAGCTCATTTGCCGGCCATTTTTAGACGTGATAACGTCTATTAAAACGATGAACGCCGGGTGCACGCACGAAAAAGCATGACTCACTGTCGCGTTCCGCGAGCGAGCGAACAATGGAGAAAGCGCCATCTATGAACAAAACTGTATACACAATTAAGTCAGAAAGGATTTTGCTAAAAAAATTGTTTAGTTCAGGAGTTCTAGATGGCGTTGTAGTATAAAGATAAAAGTTTCTAATTATAAGTAAATTTCCAGAGATAATATTATATTCGAGCACTACTTCATCAATGTTTTGTCATTACGTTTTCACGTTAAACTACCGTCCGTCAACCGACTTTACAGACAACCATTTTTTTATGAAAATAAAACAGAAAACATCCATTTCCATAAAACATCTACCATAAATCGATCGCACACCAGTGACCCATCTCTGAATACCACAGATTAATAAAAACTCATTAAATCTTTCATTATGATGAATAAATGCTACGTTTCACGTTTTATATTAATTCCTTGTCAGTCACAAAATGGAAGATTACTCAATAGGGTTGTCACTTTTTTTTTAATAATAATAAATCTTTATTGACATATTTTTATACAATAAAGTGTATGAAGCCTCTGATCCCCGAGTTAGTTCGAAACTGTGTTTCAGGACTTGTTTATTAAACCGTTTTATTTAGCTTACTCTGTGTGTTGGTCAAATGCAAAATTTTAAACCTTCTTCCTCTTATTTTAAGAGTTGAATTTTTACATACTGTTTTAGTTCTGATGACAATGAATTTTTAACCAACTTCAAAAAAAGGAGGAGGTTCTCAATTCGATTGTATTTTATTTGTGTTTGTTACCTCCGTACATTCGACTGGGTGAATCGATTTTGATGATTTTTTTTAATCAAAAGCTGCTGCTTGTCGTGTGGTCCCACATAAATTTGATTGAGATCTGACAATGGCATCCATGTCAAAAGCATATAAGTCTTAAATTTGCATTAAGTATGTGTGCAATAAATGGACGAATAACTCAATAGCACGCCAACCAATTTCGATGATTTTTTTATTGGATGTACTTCATTTGAAGTCGGTTATTTTTTTGTTAAAATTTTAGATTATTTTAGTTCTGATGACAATGAATTTTTGTTATAAGCATCAGGCTTGGCCCCAAAGAACTACTTAAAATCAAACAGATTTTTTATTTTATTTACTAAATTATGAAAGTATGTTTCGAATTTTTGAATTTATTAACAAGTCATGTATAAAGCGGGCATATAAATATCTAAGAATTGCTATACTGAGAATTAATACACAGAGGAAGTACAAAATATAAATAAATACCTATAGATAAACATGTAACTAATTTATTATTTTTCATTAAGTAATTAGACATTACTCGCCCGTAACTTCGCGTGCGTGGATATCGATTTTTAACAAATTCCGCAGGAACCCTGATTTTTTTCAGGTAAAAAAGTAGCCTATGTGTTAATTCAGGGTATAGGCTATCTCCGTTCCAAATTTCAACCAAATCGGTTAAGTAGTTGTGGTGTGATTGAGGAACAAACATCTAAACATCACAAATTTTCACATTTATAATATGAATAAGGATTTCTCATTAATTTCGTACCCAACATCGACTCTCCGAAAAGAGTGGCTTCAACCCATTAATGGCCCACTACTGGGCACGGGTCTCTCCTCTTGAGGAGGCCTAGAGCATACTCCACCACGCTGCTCCAGTGCGGATTGGTGGAGGGGTTAGTGGCCAACCCGAGTGTCGGAAGTTTTCAAACCGCCCGAGGGCCTCCGACATGGCTTAACGACTGTTATCATATGATAACAACCGGGACCGACAGCTTTACGTGCCCTCCGAAGCACGGAAACGCTCAAGAATTTTTTTGCCACTAGCGGTCACCCATCCAACTACCGACCGCGCCCGCTGTTGCTTAGCTTTGTCGATCACTTAGGATCGACGCAAGCCGCAGGGCTATGAGCGCTTCATCTCAGCTCTTTTCAGCTCCGAAAAGAGTAACAGTTCCTAATTCACCACTCACTTGTATGTATAACTCACAAACTCAGTTCTACCAGAAACACAGCCCTAGCTTCCGCTATTAACTCTAGACCCAGTATTCAAATACCAACCCAAAATTCATACCAAAGTTTTGTTTGTACAACCCTACGAAGTCTCCCAATTTCGCGTCGCAAATGTGTGGCGTATTCAACGCAAATGGTTTTCATAAACTACATTTATTTTGGGTCTGTTTATTATTTTTCAACGTTGAAAGAGTTGAATGAATTCCATCTATTCTTGAGTTCACAACCCTACAACGTATGGGCTGGATCGGCTCATGGTGAACTGAGTTCAAGTGAATCAGCTCATAGTTCAGCTCGATTTGTGCCTTATATTATTCATTTTATGAGAGAAATTTGACTTATCAAATGGACCAATTACAGGGCTGTATTCAGCACTATGTGCTCGCTGAGCTAAGTAATACTTAAGTTTTTGCATAGCATTGCTATCTTAGCCAAGTGTCGTTTTTAATACGATAGTTATAGGCTCGAATTAGTTAATAAACATTGTATCGATATCATCTGCACCGATAAAGCTGTTGGATCGAAACTACAACCAGCTTTCTTCGATAATATTATGCGTTGCATCAAATTCGGATATCCAAACCCGTTAGTCACAAATATTCTATACAAATTCATTTTAAAATATTACAATAGAGAGAAAATAGGCCGGCCTCGGACGCCATTTTGTTTTGCAGCGGCCATTTTGAAGTTAGCGAGCTCAACGAAGCGTGACCGTTCGGGCGCGAATTTGTGAAAACTTTAATAACATCAGAAAAATAAAGCCGCGTTCACTACTTTACTTATAAATTTAAAAATCTATTTGTGTGGCAAAATTAAATTATTCTTTGTTTCGAGAGTGCTATAAACAAACCGATAAACTGAATTGCAGTTTGGCAGAAATGGAAATGTGGAACTTGTACATTATTTTCTTAGAAATAAATAAATTAAAAAAAAAAAACTTTCAAGACCCGACACATATTGTTGTCTGCAACTTAAATAACCCGGCCGGGGATCGAACGTGGGATCCTTTCGGGACCACCTTTGGGATAAATCTATTAAGCCCAATGAACTTGACCCTAATTATCGCCATAAATAATATTGGCAAAAACTCAAGAACAAATTCTACTATTATAATATTATAAAACTTAAAGCTTGTGAGAGTGTATGGATATTTGTCACTCTTTCACGCAAAAATCGAACGGATTTTTATGAAATGTAGTACACAGGTCGCGGTTGATTTGGAGTAACGTGTAGACTACATAAGCCGGAAAACGCAGGAAAAGCCGTGGGTAAAACCATTGAAGTATTATTACTAGCGTATAGAACCGACACCGCGAACACCATGTATGTCCCACCGCATTGGCGCCACGTAGCTTCAATCTTCAATGGATTCGTTCCATTTTGAAAGGAAAACCGGGGCTCAATTTTGAAAATCGAACCTCCCAGGACACAAATTTTGTTCGAGATGTCTGTTCTATGACATTATACTTCAATGGGTAAAACGCTAGTCAGCCACACATAAATTAAATTACATTCAAACACAAACAAACTGATCACACAAATAAACCGGACAAAAAACCTGATTGCTACTGGCTGTATAAAATTGGATCCTTTTTCAATTTGACAGTTGGAACAAAATGGCCGTTTCCCGCGTATTCTGCTCACGTCTTAACTGACGGCGACAAATGGCGGCTGCGTAACAAGGTGTTTACCAGATGTATTCAATACGTTATATTGTTCGAGTGTGCATTCATTTGCCTATTATATCAATGTTAATTACTCGACTACCAGGAAGGATTATGTTTTTCACGAGTATCTTGTATGTATTTATGTATATGTGTAATATTCTCTACGAGTAACCGCCCTCGCTTTGCTTCGGTTTTCTTTATCTTTTACACCTTGGGTTACATTACTGGAGTTTTTCTAAGGATCCCTAATTTTTGTGAAAATATCATATAGCCTATGTTACTCGGGGATAGTGTAGCTTTCCAACAGTGTAAGAGTTTTTCAAATCGGTTCAGTAGTTTCGGAGCCTATTCAGTGCAAACAATCAAATCTTTCCTCTTTATTATTAGTATAAATAGATAGATTACCTCAACCTAATTTCTTCCAAATCGCTAAACGGATTTATATAATTAAAATTTCATTAGATTTTTTTTGACAATCCCAGTGTGATAAGTGAAATAAAAAAAACAAATATGTATTTGTGAGATGGAAATAGCCGGCAAACGAGCTGACGATCCACCTGATGGTAAGTGGCTATCGTCGCCCATGAACCAGTGCATCAGCAACACCAAAAACATCGCTGATGCGTTGCCGGACAAGAAAGAGAGAAGAAAAAGAAAGAACTGGCTCTCAAGCCCCCAGCCGGAACACGACGAGTCGTTTGGCGGCTGACTCAAAAGTATTAAAAATTGTTTGAAGTATTAAAAAACATAATTCAAAGACTCTTTAATTATGTTTTTTCCCTTGGATTTCAATAAGGTATATCATAATAGGTTTTTTGTTAGCAGGCGGGTTTTTTTTTAATTTTAATTTTCATACTACTTTGACCACAGAGTTTGACCGACATTTGAGTGCTCATTTTAAAAGTAAGCAATTAATATACTTATTATTATCAGTTTTTTAAATTAAATATTAAGAGTAAGGTAGATAAAGTTATTTAAAATATATTTAAAAATACTTTATCGATCAAAATATCATAACTTTAGATAAAAATTTCATTGGTGTGCCTATGTACCAAATATGTATTTTTGACATAATTAATATTTCAGTAAAAAAGTAGTGCTAAGATTTCTTACTAAATAAGATTTGTCAATACCAACGATACCTGTCGCATTTCAAATACTAGTAAAATATCGTAAATACAACCTTACCTACCTGTATATTTACTCCTATTTATTGCAAATCTAGTGAAAGGTTCTACTGATCCGATTCTTATCAAACTTTGACATAAATGGATGGTGCCAAATATTTGAAATGCATTTGACATGGACGTATTAAAATTATAATATATAAAATTAGTTTTACGTTATCTAAACTATAATTTTATTTTAGACTAGGAAATCACCCTCACTTCGCTTCGGGAAAAATAGTAAAAAAAAAACATATAATGTAGCCTATATCACCCGGGGATAGTGTAGCTTCCCAACAGTGAAAGAATTTTTCAAATGGGTTCGGTAGTTTCGGAGCCTATTCAATGCAAACAAACAATCAAATCTTTCCTCTTTATAATATTAGTATAGATAAGTTAATAAACAGTCAAAACATTTTTAAAAACTCTATCAACTACTAATATTTCAGCTTTTCCAAAAGAAAAATACGAAGACTCACGAAATAAAACTGAACTTACCGTTCAACTGTGTATCTTTCCGGTTCGCTAAAACTTTGTGAATTACAGTCTGAGTGACGTCAGAGTACTAATTAGACCTGACTTGGTTGTCCGTACTTTTGTTAAATCTCTTTCAATAGACTGGTATAATAGATTATGAAGGTATAACGAGGACTGAAGCGGTTTGGTTAATAAATGAATAGCTTAAACGAGAGTTGAGTTTTGTTGAAACACGGACATATGGACAAATGGATGGATGGATAGACAGACAGGTGGAAAGACATGGTGGTACAACAATTTCGTTTATTATCATTGAAGTATAATGTCATAGAACAGACATCTCGAACTAAATGTGTGTCCCGCCCGGGAGGTTTCATTTTCAAAATTGAGCCCCCGTTCTCCTTTCAAAATGGAACGAATCCATTGAAGATTGAAGCCACGTGGCGCCAATGCATTGGGACATACATGGTGTTCGCGGTGTCGGTTCTATACGCTAGTAGTAATACTTCAATGTTTGCTATACTCTTTATATAAATAATTGGGTTCCTTTGTTACCCTTTGGCCATCATTATAAAGCTAAACTTTGCCTGCAGCTTTGCATACGGAGATTATGTTTTAACTTATTCATTTAATTCTGTTTTCCCTGGAAACCTTTTAATTTTCCGGGATGAAAAGTTATCTAAAATATGACCCAGGATATCAGTAAAAACTTTACTAATTTTCATCGAAATCCGTTCAAGGGTTTTTATGTGATGCCCGGACAAACAAACATACACTTTGAGTTTTATTATAGCGTAGATTAGGATCTTTGATAATCATCGTTAAGGAGTTCCTCTTATCTGAAACCGATCTCCAACCGGATGTGCAGTTAGATCATTGTGAAATATAGAAAGAGCTATTGCTATCGAATGCGTATAAAAGTCATATCTGTGTTGGTGACCGTTGAAGAATTCCCTCATCTAAAGCGAATATTGAGCGTATCAGAACATACGTAGAGATTAGAGAGTATTTAAAAAACTAACCTGTAACCATGAGAAGAGCAGAATAATAAATTTTTAATTTTGAAAGCGTCCTTTGAAATATGAACCGTATTACTTTACAATAAAGCTGCTAGTCGAACAAATACTTCTTCAACACTAGCGACATCTAGTTCAGTACCTAGGCAACCTATGTGGGTTTAATTCTCAAGTCAGTTTTTGCAAGTTCGTTATCTAATGAAGTTTAAACCATGTTAAGAAGTTACGAACTCCAATTAAATCCGGAGAATTTGAAGTAATAACTTCAAAACTTGAAACCGAATCGACCGACATACCGGAACATACCAGAACTAAGTTGAGGGTGAAGGAAATGCAGTAATTAGAAGCAATTAAGAACGAAGCACGTAGGTAATTAGAAGCAATTAAGAACGAAGCAAGTCTAGTAAAGTCCTTTTCATGAAAGAAGTCCCCCAGACGCAGCGCTGTACTCGCGTGACATAATGTTGCCATTTACGAGTAAATACCTATTTTACATTTAGCTTATGTAATTTATCAAATAATACTATTTCCTGCATATTTCGAGGAAACAATATAAGCTCTTAAATTGTATTAAGAAATAAATACATTTTAGATAGGCTGTAATTTTATTACTCAATCCCATATTATAACAATAGTTCAGATAAGTGAAACATGTATATTTCTGATAAGTCAAAAGTATATTTGGGCATTTTTATCAAAATGTCTAATGTATGTCTATGTTAGTAGACATTTTATACTATTTACTATATTCCTGTTATGTAAAAAGTATATTTTTACTTATATAAGCGGTGTTCTACTTATTTACAGGGAAAATATGAGAAAATAGGGTAAAGAAAAGCATTACAATATTTTATTCAGAGTTTTATTGCATAATTGTGATCAGCGGCCATAGGAACATCACTGTCTGAAGAGTGGATGGAAACAGAATCAGATTCTGTTTCAGTATCACTAGCCGTAGATATGATTATTCGGTCCATCTCTTCATCCATAAGGCCGTCATTTTTTAAATATTCCTCCTCTAAATGTTCGACATGCGTGCACTGAGCTGTCCAATCTTCCGCCGTAATAGACTCAAAGGCCTCTTCGGTTAATTTTGCAATTTCTTTTGGATCTTGTGCCACGTTCTTATCCGCCACCTTTCTTTTTACAAGGCTCCAGATTTTCTCAATCGGGTTGAGGTCGCAATGGTAAGGCGGCAACCTTAATACTTCGTGTCCGTGAGCTGTTAATAATTCATCAACTGCAAATGTCGGTGGACCTTTATTTTGTTTGATTAGCTCAAACAGCACAGCTTTTCTCCAGGTGTCTTCAAAATATATACCCTTTTGCCGGAGCCATTCCTGCATACTACTTTTTATATTTGACATTGAAGGGGCTTTGTTTAATTGAGTGCAATGGTAAGGAGCGTTGTCCATTACCACAAGGGACCTTTCAGGTAGATTAGGTGTTAGTTTTTCCGTCACCCATTTTATGAAATTTGCAGAATTCATGTCATCGTGGTAATCTGAGGACTTTGATTGGGATTTGAACATTAATAATGCACCATTTATGAATCCATCTTTTGTTCCCGCATGAGCGATTATCCAGCGACTCCCTGATGACTCTGAGACGAACATTCCTGGCTCCTCCTCACTCTGCCAACAACTTTTTGTATGATAAGTATTGTGTATATAGGTCTCATCTAAGTATACAACGGATCGTTTTTCCACAGTGCGATTTATTCGTATTTTATCCAAATATTTTGCACGCCATGCGGTAATGTCGTGACGTTCCATAAGTAGTTTGCGTCTGGATTGACATCGCTTGTACTTGAAACCAATCCTATTTAATATCCTGTGCAATGTTGTGATGCTTCCCTGAAAATTGATGTCTTCTCTCAGAGCTGCCCGTAATTTAGCCAAAGTTGGTAATTCTTTATGCACAACGTAAAAACTGTGAATTTTTTGCCGGATAGCGCACAAATCGAACCCGTCTAAGTCGAACTTTTTCGGATGCGGGCGACTCTTCCCCGGGGTGACAATTTTTTTCGAAGTACTCGCCGCTGTTATACCTTCTTTTGTAATTCTTGTTACAGTTTTCTCTGACACACCTGCAATTAAATAATGAACAATTACGAATAATAGTAACTTTAAGTTTATAATGCTTATAATATGTACTATGTAATATATGTTTTAATTTCAGTTACCTAGTTCCATCACATTATGTATTTGTTCAATTTTGTCGCAAAAATGAATTTATATCATAAAAGTCCCATCAATACAGCAAAAAAATATTATATGGCAACTCTAAAAAGTACCTGTTATGGCGGCAACTCTCTTCCGAACATTGTTTAGTGGTATTAAAACACCTTGGTTCTTTTGTTCCGCTTCACAGAACTCTTTCACCTTCAATATCATATCTCGAGCCGAACTTTTTACAACTTTTGGCATTGTAAACAATCTTTAAAATGCACTAAGCTACTTAAAAACTCACAAAAATCTACCACAACAAACGCACTTGATAACATCGACGAACGACAACATGACCGACCTGTCAAATTTAGTTCCAAAAATCACCGCGGGACTTCTTTCATGAAAAGGACTCTAAAGGTAAATTAATACAGGATTTTATAGATGAAGATTGAAAGTAACTAACATAACACAGAAAAATAAATGGATTTTGGATGATATACTGGGTGGCTTTTTGATTATGTGAAAACTTCAGGTGGCCGATTAGTTCTCGATTCTCAGCCCGAATAAACAAAGAAATAAATAAAAACACCCATAAATCACAGAGATAATAATATCAAACTAAATACGAAAAATCACAAAACGTGTGGACGCTCTAGCAGCGCGTCGAACTCGCGTTATCTAGGTGAATGACCTGTTAGTATGATCCATTTTCCCATCATACTTTAAACCTGGTTTAAGACAGGCAAAACTACTTAGGTATGTACCTGCTAAGCAAATTTCCAACATGAAATAGGCATCGCAAACATTTAATACTAAATTTGTAATTAGAACATGTAAGTATTTCTGGCGTAGTTAAAAAATGAAATCATACTTCCCACTACATCACTTATTGAATTTAATTAAACATTTACACAACCTACACTAATCTCAAAAATTGTTCAATATGACCACCTCCTCCAAGTTCGGCACGCCTACACATTTGTCTTTTAGACGGTTAAGGACGTGAGTAAGGGCATTAGTAATACGCACCTTTAAGTCTTCTCTGCCTGAGAACTCAGCAACATACACTAATCTTTTCAGTTCACCCGTAATTCACCAGTGAGCGAGGGCTCGCCGCACCCTATGCACTTATCACTGAAATACGTGTTTAAAAACTCGCGGACTCGCAATTGATAACTTAACGGCACATTGTCCAACGTTTCATCGACCACATTTGTTAAAATGTTTAAATATGATACATTCGATACAAATTGACGGCTCCTAGCACACTATCGTGGGCCAATGCGTAAGCACGAACCATATCCCAATATTCCTCATTGGAATACTGATATGACGTCATGGTTTTACGTCACTAATCCGTAGAGATATCGTAATCACACATTCGTCGCGTTTCCGCGACACACGGTAGTGCAAATAACGTGCATCTTTACTCACGCGCGCTCGTAGACTGAACAGACTGCTGACTGAAGTGATAGGGATGTTAGATCCGATCCGATCCTGTGGATCGATACAATGGGATATGATCGCCTCGATTTTTGTATCGATACAATGGCATTCGATCCACTGGCGGATCGATACACAAGTGAGGTGGATCGCATCATTCGGATCGAATTAAGGAGACAGGTTTTTTTTTATTCTGAAGAGGTAACCGAAACAGAATATTTAGCCATGATATTAGCCGATCGATAATTTGATAAACATGTAAGGAGGATCGGTTTATTGTATGAATTAAAGTCATTGTTTTAACCTTAGAGTTAGACAAAAAACATGAGAGGTATCAAGGGACACCCGGATCGAACGAAGTTCCTTTCGATTAAGTATTGTTTTGTTGTACAGCGCCATCTCTGTAAAACTTAATTAATCACGCTAGCGTGATTGAGATAGTTGTACAGTACAGCGCCATCTCTGTAAAACTCACTGAATCACTTCAAAAAAAGTGTCGTCATTCGTAAAATCAAAAAGTGCCGTAATTTTCCGTCTAGCCCCCTTTCACAACGCGCGATAAGGAACTTCGTTCCAATACTATTAATTGACAGACGATACACATCTACGGTGGATCATATCGAATTATCGAGTTAGCTAATTGTTTTAAACTTAGAGGTAAATAAAATATCTGCTTAGTGACAATAGTAACTGCTTGGCAGATCGATGCAGTAAGGAGAATCGGATCTAAATATGGAGATATCGAATAGTTTAACAATAAATGCAGCGAAGTATTGTCGTATTGATTGTATCGATACTTAAAGGTGGATCGAATAGAAATCAAAAATTTGAGTTCAAATTAGGTAAAAAATACAAAATATTTATTATCTTAAAATATTTGATCCAATCCAGATTGATCCAAAAAAATCGTATTAAAGCACATGTATCGATACCTGGATCGATACACTTCAATGCGATCGATATCGACGGAATATCGATACAAGGCACCTGGATCGAACATCCCTAACATTGGCGGGTTCGGTGATTAAAATTGCCGACAAAGGCAAGGCGACACGTGCCGAAAGGCGGCGGGCGGTGTTCATTGTTAATTGCGAAGTCGCCGCACACTGGGCGATTTCAAATTTTGGGTCAAAAACATAGCAATTTTATGAATTTTGTTTTTTATGTTATTGATATTTTTTAGTATTCAGATGCGTTTTTAAATAATAATAAAAAATATTTCAATCAAAGATTCCACTTATTTATTTAACAATAACATACATAAATCAAGTTTTTGAGTGACACAACACTACGTGACTAATGACTAAGTGACTAATGACAATAACATTATTTTAACATTTTACTTTATGGAATTCGTAAAAGATTGTTATTTTCAACACATACTTGAGTTATTATTGTTAGATTTATTAAAAATTATGATTATTTTATTTTATTACAATTTTAATTTTATTCGGTCTAATTTAAACTTCTTATTATTTTATCATCATTAATGTATCTAACCTACTATGATTAAACTCAAAGGAAATTTTTCTGTGAATTGAATACTTTTTCAAAGGGCATTGAACCTAGTTGGCATACCTACAAGTCCACCATTTTGAAAAAACTCGCATGCGGGGCAATCCCGCGTGCGTGATGAAATCCGCACGTTATTAAAAACACCCTTAGGAGACGGTTACACAAATAATATTTAAAAATTTCACTGATTAAAAGGGTTAATTTTTTTTGTACTTACGATTGTGGCAATTATTAATTATCAATCTTAAAGAAACATATTAAACGATGTGAGAATAAAATGCCATTTTCCTGGAGAAGTTTTTGTTTTATTAGAGCAATAAAAAAAAATAAGTCTTTGGAACCAGTGACACTAATAAGAAATAGGGTAGGCATATCTCTTTTATTTACAGCGATAACAAGTAATAAAAGGCTCTCAAGGGGTCTCAAGGGAGTAGTCGATTAGAGTAATTTGAGTAATGCTAATATTTACTTAGCGAGAATGATATCATAATTAATGATATCATAATGCTTTTGGTCGAAATCGACCAGTGTGTCTAAATGTATTTTAGGCGGCATGATTCAATGGAATAAGGCAAGTTGCTTTTGTGCGTGCCGACAACATGGCCAGAGTTGCCAGACCACCTGATTTTCCAGGAGATTTCCTGATTTCTCTACAATTCTCCTGATCTACTGATTTTATTAAAAAGTCTCCTGATATTTGGGTTTTGAAACAGTATTAAATTTGGAAAATGGACATACATCAATCAAATAAAGTGTTTTTGCAATAAATCCATTGATAAAATATGCCGTTATCGATTTTCGATCATGTTGTTGTTGCCTGGTTGCCATGAGTAGGTACGGGAAAGAACCTTTACCCGCCAATACTACATGACTAAATTAAATAGGTATGTTTTACGGTACCACTTTAATAAGTTGTAGGTTACATTTAAATTTTTCATGTAATTGTTTGATTTGATTGGACTTTGGAGTGGAGTGAATGAAAACAGGAGAAAGTAAACTTAAACTACAGAATAAAAGAATTTTGAGTCGATAAGAGTTTAGTTATTAACATAACAAATACAAAATTGAAAAATAAATCGAGTATCAGAGTTATTGCTAGAATTTTGAGAACTAAAAACAAATTAAAGAACAATTGTTTTGATTTTAATGTAAGCTCAAAAATGAATAGTGAAATGTAGGTATAAGCAAAATGAACAATAATTTAATTCAGTATTTTATTTATCTCCTGATTTGTGAGACCAATCTCCTGATTTTTAGCTCTTATTTCCTGGATGTTGGTCTGGCAACACTGAAGATTTCGTTTCGTTCTTTTGCAATAGGTAGGTTACGAGGTCACTAGGTCACTAGGTTACAAGGCTTTCTGAAGCGCAGTGTCTATGATTAATTTATTTTAAAGGATAATTTGACTGAAAATTAAGGTAATTTTTTTTTTACGTATTCGGGTTGAGAATCGCGAGTTGAGTAAAACCCTGAAGTATTTAATTCCTATTTTATTGCACGCTGTATATTTCTTGTAAATATTCTTATTGGAACGAAGTTCCTTATCGCGCGTTGCGAAAGGGGGCTAGACGGAAAATTACGACACTTTTTGATTTTACGAATGACGACACTTTTTTTGAAGTGATTCAGTGAGTTTTACAGAGATGGCGCTGTCCTGTACAACTTTCTGAATCACGCTAGCGTGATTAATTAAGTTTTACAGAGATGGCGCTGTACAACAAAACAATACTTAATCGAAAGGAACTTCGTTCCATCCGGGTGTCCCTTGACACCTCTCATGTTTTTTTATAATACTTTGGCTTAAGATATTTTTTTGTGTTATGTTAGGTATGTATTTTTAAGTTATTTTGTTTCATAAAGTTCTCATGTAAATAAATCACAAACAGTTCAAACTATACAACTATAAAATCACAACAATCTTGTATAGGTCAAGAGCCGGATAGTTGCCCCACTTTTCAAATAAGATACAAATATACTAATAAATGAAATGAAATGAAATGAGTTTTATTCGAAATAGGTTTGTTACAAACACTTTTCGAAAGTCACTCAACGCCATCACGTCAACAAATCCCTACCGTGAGTGGTCCCGGGAGAAGAAGCGGCAAGAAACTCCCGGGATTATTATTCCTACTCACAGTTACAGACAGCACTTAATACTACTTATTGCAATATTTGATATAAAAAAACTCATGTCCAAGCAGTCTTGTGATTTAAATACTCATCAATTTTGTAATATGCTTTCTTCATGAGAATACCTTTTAAATTCTACTAATATTATACCTAAATGTGAAGGCTATGATGATTTTACGTAAAACTACTGAATGGAAAACAACCATTACTGACAGCTTTACGTGCCCTCCGAAGCACGAAAGTGAATCAAGAAATTTTGCCATTATCAGTCACCTACCGACCTCGTCCGCTGTTGCTTAACTATATTCATTTAGGACTGACCTTACCCAATGTTTTACATCGAAACCCTCTAAATAGTACATTTCTGCATTCAAAGCTGAAGGCACGACCCAAAATGGAAAGATTCTTTTATTTTTATCTCAGTTTGCAATTCAAATATCGTTTAAACTTTAGCCAGTACCACCGTCTCGCAGCAAGTTCAAAAATTCATTTCTCTTTCAAATATTTCGTAGTCCCAGCTCGGATTTATTTTTAAACTGTGTTTGATATTTTTTTGAGGTCCGTAAGTTCTTAAAACTATATTTATGCTTCTGATTTATAGTGCGTCGGATATAGAAGATATGTCAAATTTTAATTTTCAATATTTAAAATTCAAAATAATTTATTCATTAAAGGTGTCACTGATAAACATATGCACGGCATTTTTTTAAAAATCTACCAAAGGAGAATGCCCATAGCCAGTACTTTTAAAAAAATAATTGTGTCACAATGATTTTTGGACAAAAAATTTAATTAAAATATTTCAAGTATTTTACCCTATTTCCTAAAACATCCTTATTGGGAATAATTTTCTGAAATTAATAAGTAACTTTACTTCCGTTTTACAAAAGAAAACCATTGGGCCATTTATGTTTGGATAAGGGCCAATCAGGAATCTTTTAAGATCCTTCGGGCCAATAGGTTGCATTGATTTGATTATAATTATGATACAACAGTTATAGTATAATATATCCATGACAACAAACTAGATGACGTAAGGGGACTGTCAAATGAATTATTTTTTTTATAGAAAATTATTATAATCAGCCAGGAGTAATAGTGTTCTGTGATTATAATACATTACAAACTACATGGTGTTTGGGGACTGTCAAATGAATTTGAAACTTAAAAGATCGACATTACATACGCAATCGACTTTAATACGCCTGCATAGAGTCCATATTACTGTGAGTTTATTATAACCTAAATACAAATTAATTTTGTTTAAAATCTCTTATTTCCTAATATTAACATTGACTAAAGATAGTATGTGTAATTTATTAAGATAACATAATCAAATAAAGGTATTTTTATCAAGACACAAAAATGTTAAAGTCAGTACATTTCTCCATACTAAATGGGCATTCTCCTTTAGGAAAGCTGCTTTGTCAGGGAGGTGAAGAAAAGTGGTAAAGAAATTCCTCAGCACATCTTTTAAAAATAAAAATACATGGGTATATTTATTACGAATAAATATCTCTAACTTAAACGGAACCGGTTGCAGAGCTGGTCATTTCCATGCGTCTTTGTCATTTAAGTACTCATCTACAGTATGTAAAAATTGAGATTCTAAAAGTTGAGATTTTACATATTACTTTAACAATTCCACTGGCAAGTCACGTATTAACTTCGGAATTTTATAATAGAATTGTACGAGTATTACACACCGAGCCCCATAAAAGGTCGCTGCACTTTAACAAATTCTTTTAAATCAGAAAAAATGTGAATACTACTGTAAACAAACTGTAATGGCATTACTCCTTTATGTATCTACACGTATATGTATTTATATATTAGATTATATGTATAATATTATATAATGTGTATGTATTATTTTATATTCATTATTATAATATGTACGATAATATTTTTGTATTTATTAAAATTAGTGTATTTTATCGTTTACGACGACTATTTTGCGCCTACCTTAAATTTTTCACCAGTACCCAGGGCTGACTGGTAGAGAATGCCATTAGGCATTAAGTTTTTGCCCTTGTATACCCTAGTTTTAAGGTGTTGCAAAAATTAAATAAATAAATAATGTAAAAATATGAAGAAACAATTTTTCTTTATTTCAACAGTTTTTGTATCTAACTTATATCTACTCGAATTTATTCAACTTGCATACAAAGTGTTAACATCGTGATAATATTAATGTTTCTAAGCCATTAAAAATAATTGTATGAAATAATGCCGCCTTGTAGGATGCCAAAATTTAATAACCTCAGTGTAATAGTGTGGACCGTAAACAAACTAAATGTTAAACTATGATAACAGCAGGCAATCTCATAAATTCACTCTTTTGCGTATTCACAGAGATATGTCATAGGTTGTCGAGGTAAACCTTTCAACACACGATGCAAACGTAGTCAAAGGCTTTGCAAAATTCGACGTGACAACTAAAGCTGCTGTTCAGGAGACCTTTGTGGAAATTTTCGTTGAACTACATGTTGCTTTACAAGGTACCTTGTCGGAAGATAATGATAGGGATAATAAATAAGCTATTTATCATAATAGACGCCAATTTATTAACTTCTGTCTTATTTTCTTGAACATAGCTAAGGAGAAAATCCATATGTCAGTTACCCTAGTTTATTGTTAATTAGAAAAGTACAGGCCACTTACACTACTTAATACGATAGATTTAATTTCCATAGACAAAATAATAAAATGCATACAATAATAAGATGAACATGAACAAGACGAAAATCATGTCGAATGTCATGTCATACCCGTTCGAGAAAAAAGTGTCTCGTAGAATTCAACTTGGATGGGCTGCGTTCGGGAAACTGCGTCATATCTTGTCATCCAAAACACTACCTCAGTGCCTAAAGTCGAAGGTGTTCGAGCAGTTGTGTTGCCAGTGATGACATACGGCTACTACACGTGCATTACTGTCGGCCTAATCCATAAGCTCAATGTCACACAGCGAGCTATGAAGAGGGCTATGCTCGGTATTTCTCTACGCGACCACGTCAGAAATGATAAAATCAGTAGACGAACTAGGATAACCGACATAGCCAAAAGAATAAGCCGGCTGAATAGGCAATGAGCTGGTTACATCGCTCGAAGGACTGATAACCGTTGGGAAAGAAATATCCTCGAATGGCGCTCACGTCCCAATGGCGCCCTGATCAGGTGGACCGAGGACCTGTTGAAGAGAGCGGGCATCCACTGGAGTCAGAAGGCTCAGAACCGGTCAGAGTGGCGCAAGTTAGGGGAGGCTTATGTCCAGCAGTGGACCTCCAAGGGCTGATGGATGGATGATACAATAATAGGGTCTCGCTAAACCTTGGACCTACTGTCCACGGCGCTGCATATGACGATTGCATGCAAGCTGCATAATGAGATACAGGCAATAGAGAAACGTGATGATGACGCTCCGTGGATAGATGTCATACTTTTACTACCCAAATGCAAGCAAGCTGTAAGCATTCAATATCTCCTTGTAGGGACGACGCACTTCGTTTCATCATTTATTATGCGTACAACGAAGGACTGGAATAAATTGCCCGCGTCGTTGTTTCCGCTCGCTTAAAATATAAAAGTGTCTTCAAGGCAAGAGTGAATAGGCTTTTACTAAGTTAGTGCCTTTTACCACCCATGACTACATCGCCACTTACCATCAAGTGGGATTGTAGTCAAGTGTTAAGGGGATAAAAATTACGATAGTGTAAATATAACGTATAATATGCGTATACATACGTGAACAGGAGGCCTCAGGCACAGACTCAGGTCCTTTTTAACCGACTTCAAAAAAAGGATGAGGTTCTCAAATCGACTGCATTTTTGATGTGAAACTTCTTTAGAATCGTTGTGATTTCAAACCGGATGCAACGGAAAAAACGACAGGTAAGAGACACAAATACAGATGAAGCCAGAAAAGAATGAGACAGAAATATTCGTCAGTTAAAATAAATAAAAACGACATCGCGACAGTAAAAATGCTAAGTTGTATTCATAGATGGCGCGAGGAACAAGGTAGAAGATTCGATTTATTGCTTTTTCATCTCATTATCTTGAAACCAAAATTTTGGAAAGTTTCACTTCTACCACGTGTGAATTGCACACATTGTAATTTTTTTTTATGTTTGTTACCTCAGAACTTTGGACTGGGTGAACCGATTTTGATGATTCTGTTTTTAATCGAAAGCTGGTGCTTTTTGTGTAGTCCCACATAAATTTGAGCGAGATCTGACAATGGCATCCATGTCAAAAGCATATAGGTCTTAAATTTGCATTAAGTATGTGCGCGATAAATGGACGAATAATTCAATATCACGCAACCGATTTCGATGATTCTTTTTTTTATTGGATGTACTTCATTTGAAGTCGGTTCTTTTTTGTTAAAATGTTAGATTATTTCCAATTGATAGCCATTCTTTATTTGAAGGTATTTGCACATTTTTATAATACTTCATTGTAAACGTCAATATTGACAGACGCCAGGAATGTATCTTAGTGGATAAAAAAGGCCTTAAATAGAGGAACTAGTTAGTTAAAAATTGTTGAAAGAACACGTAAGTAATATTGCAACGTTCGGTACAAAACTCTTAACAAACTGTTAGAACAACTGAGGCCAGTTTTACCTAAAACCTTGTTTGAAATCCTATGTAGTTTTAACTTTGAGGCCTCTACAAGTTTACATTTCTTTCTTCCCTTTGTGCTCGTGGCGGCCATCTTTTTTAAAACCTCTGTTGAAACAGAGTTAAATTTGGAACGTTTTTACGATTTTTCACTTGCTATTTTGTCAACTATTTAGTTTCGGCTTTTATTTTGAGAAATATATGTATATGGACAAACATGGATAGACACATTGAAGTATTATTACTAGCGTATATAACCGACACCGCGAACACCATGTATGTCCCAATGCATTGGCGCCACGTGGCTTCAATCTTCAATGGATTCGTTCCATTTTGAAAGGAGAACGGGGGCTTAATTTTGAAAATGGAACCTCCCGGCGGGACACACATTTTGTCCGAGATGTCTGTTCTATGTCATTATATTTCAATGGGACAAACATGAATAGACGCGAATCGTATCTAAATTAATACTACAAAGAGGAAAGTTTTGGTTTTTATTTGTGTTTCTTTGTTATGAATAAACTTAAAAACTACGGGACCAATTTCAAAAATTCTTTCACCAGTTGGATGCTCTATTATTCCTGAGTAACATGTGCTATATTTCTTTCTTATAACAAAACTTAATAGTTTAAAAAGGAAATTCAAAACCTAATAAATAATTCAACCCAATTATAAAAATTCAAGTGAGTTTCTAGTAGTACACAGAGTACAGACTTATACAGAGAGGGATAATATTTGAAGAGGATCGCTCGCAAAAAGTTAGTTTTAAATTGGGAATATATTTGCCGACAGCCGAAGAGAAGTCCGCGGCCATTTTATTCCCAAGAGATCAGGAATGAATTGTTACTTAGATAAAGATCCTTTGAAAGATTCTTGACGGTTTTATTTAGTTTACGTGTATTTAGTTTTTGTGGGTCAGATGTTGCAAGCTTAATTAGAACTAATTTATGTTTCTGGAGAAGAAATTTTATATATTACTTTAATTCTGATGACAATTTTTTTGTACTGTTAATATACAAAGATTTGGCTTTAGGTGAAAGAATCAATGGGTTTTTTCTCACAGACAGATTAGTGTTGAAAACAATTATAATTGGAACGAAGTTCCTTATCGCGCATTGTGAAAGGGGGCTAGACGGAAAATTACGACACTTTTTGATTTTACGAATGACGACACTTTTTTTGAAGTGATTCAGTGAGTTTTACAGAGATGGCGCTGTACAACAAAACATTACTTAATCGAAAGGAACTTCGTTCCATCCGGGTGTCCCTTGACACCTCTCATGTTTTTTATGTAACTACATGTCTCACAAATGTGTGGTATGCACTAAAATGAAGCTCGCAACAAATCCATAACTTTTGTATCCTATTAATATTAATATTATAAATATGAGTTTGTGAAGATATTTGTATGTTTGTTCCTCAATCACGTCACAACTACTTAACCGATTTGGCTGAAATTTGAAATAGAGATAGCCTATACTATGGATTAATTCATAGGCTACTTTATGTCCCGGAAAAGTTCTGGGTTCCCGCGGGATTTGATAAAAACCGATAACCACGCGCGCGAAGCCATGGGCAAATAAATCTAAATTCGAAAAAAAAAATTCGTTTTCAAACCACTCTATCGCGGGCGAAAAGCTAGTATTTATAAATTTTGTATAAAATAATACACACCAACGTCCATTCTAAAAATCGACAACCTCTAACACATTTAAACGTTAAATATCCGGATGACCGAGCTTTGCTCGGTTTAGTGTAGCTTAACAACGCCATTTACTGAAGTAGCTTTAGTATTGCTACTTGCCAATAGATGTCAGGAAGAGTATATTATAGAAGTTTATCATTGCCTGAAAACACCAATAAAACGACATTTTCTAAAAATGAATCCTAGCTAGATCGATTTATCGCCCCCGAAACCCCCTATATACTAAATTTCATGAAAATCGTTGGAGCCGATTCCGAGATTCCAATTATATATATATATACAAGAATTGCTCGTTTAAAGGTATTAGATTTTTAACCGATTTCATAAAAAGGAAGAGGTTCTCAATTCGACTGTATTGAAGTTATTTTTTTATATGTGTCACCTAATTACTGACTTTTTTTATATCTTTTTACTGGGTCTATTGAATTTGATGATTCTATTTATATTCAAAAACTAGTGCTTGTCATGTGATCCCATTTGAATGAGCGAGATCTGACGAGTAGCTTTTGAGTTGTCCCCACAGACATTTAATATCCATGTCTGTGGTTATCCCCAATTATACGTATGTAATTGACTTCGACTACGTTGATGATGTCCATTGAAGTATTATTACTAGCGAGCCGACACCGCGAACATCATGTATGTCCCAATGTATTGGCGCCACGTGGCTTCAATCTTCAATGGCTTCGTTCCATTTTGAACGGAAAACGGGGGCTCAATTTTGAAAATGACTCCCGAACGAGACACATTTTGTTCAAGATGTCTGTTCTATGACATTATACTTCAATGATGATGTCATTGTATTTGAAGTTTGATTTTGTTAGTCATAAAAAGATTATTAAAATCAACAACCTCTAACACAACTACAACATCCAGCCAGAGTATAAACACCTCTGAATACAGACCTCTAAACTGAGGACCTGAGAGGACGCAGTAGGTGGCGGATCGATACGGAGCAGTATCGTAGCAAGCTTCCACAGTAATTTACCTGCCCTGTATAATTTATATATAATGGTTGACAAGTTATAAGAGAAGTGTGAGTATCAGGTTATGTCAATGATTCTAGTGTATTGTAAATGTCTGAGAGGTAACTATTGTTTACTAACTCGTCTGAAAAAATGTAGTGTAGTGCGATAGACATTTAAAAACTTGTATAGCGGACACTTAATTTAATTTTCAACCGACTTCAAAAAAAGGAGGAGGTTCTCAATTCGACTGTTTTTTTTATGTTTGTTACCTCAGAACTTTCGACTGGGTGAACCGATTTGGATGATTATTTTTTAATCGAAAGCTGGTGCTTGTCGTGTGGTCTCACATAGTGACATCTGATAATGGCTTTCATGAGAAAACCATATAAGTCTTTGCATTTAATATGTGCGCGACAAATGGACGAAATTAATATCACGCCAACCGATTCCGATGATTCTTTTTTTATTGGAAAGAATGCACTTCATATAAAGTCGGTTTTTATTGCTAAAATTTTAGATTGTTTATGTAAATATTTTTAACTTAATAAGATCCGGTGTGACCATAATTCTTTTAATTAGATCATAATCATAATATTGGTATTAAATACTAAAATCATGGGCGTTTATTGCAATAGGTTATAAAGAAATTCATTCAAAGCGAATAGGAAGTAAATTGTTTTGAAACTCAATATAGGGATGTAAAAACAAATAGAAAGATCTAACATAATATGATAATTGGAAATTGGAGTTGTTATTGCATTTGTTTTATTTATATTAATATTAATATATTTTATTTATATAAATGTGAAAATTTGTGAAGATGTTTGGGTTTTTAGATGTTTGTATGTTTGTTCCTCAATCACGCCACAACTACTTGACCGATTTGGTTGAAATTTGGTATAGAAATAGCCTATACCCTGAATTAATACATAGGTCACTTTTTATCCCGGAAAAATTGAGGGTTCCTGCAGGAATGTAAAAAAACTATATCCACGGGCGCGAAGTTACGGGCGTAATTTAATATCTAATATGGTTTTATAAATCTAGATTAATTAATTTGTTTATTTGTTTGAACGCACTAATCTCCGGAACTGGCAGTCGGATGTGAAAAATTATTTTATGTACTACTATAGCCACATAAATAAGAAAAGCTGTAGGTTATAACGCAAAAAATTACTAACTGAGTAACTAAGTAAATAAATAACTAACTGAATAACCAACTAACTAAATAACTAACTAAATAACTAACTAACTTAAAAACTGTGAAAGAGTATGTAAGTGGACTGTATTTTGTAATAAAAGATCCGAGAGGCGATTCACACGTACTTCATTGCCGAACATGGAGAAACCGTAAGAGGAGTTATTACAAACGTCACTATTACCACTATATCAAAATAAAAAGTAGCATATCCGCTGAACTACAGATAAACTACACTAGCATAGATTATAATAGGGATATTGACTAATTTTAGGATTCAATTTTATTTTATAGATAGAACCTCAATATTCACGAAAAAAATATTATATTCTTCAATTTAAAAACAAAAATTGATAAATAAAAATCACTATCAAATTTCCCACCAAAAACGTCACGTGACGTCACTAAACTATATTCAATACTATCTGTCTACTAAGTTTGTTGAATTTCCATATAAAATTGTTCCAATGACGTCATATTCTCAAAATGGCGTTTGAGGTCACGTGACAGTGAGTACAATTTTAACATTTTAAATTAATGATATTTAATTTATTGTGATTGATTTCAATAAAAAAATCATACTTTAGACATTTAAATGTTACCACGAATATTTTAGACATAAATTTATATTAATTTATAATTAGTGTCAACATCCCTATTATCAAATGTTAGACAATCTAACAAACTGCATCTACAAACCTACAAAACATTTGCGCATCAAAACGTAGATACAATGCATTAATATTTCCCCTTTCAGCTCTACGTAGAGTCGTTAAACGCAAACGTACTTAACTCTACATCGTTGTAATTACA
Organism: Thymelicus lineola; assembly: GCA_963932265.1. Taxonomy (NCBI): domain Eukaryota; kingdom Metazoa; phylum Arthropoda; class Insecta; order Lepidoptera; family Hesperiidae; genus Thymelicus; species Thymelicus lineola. Next base: position 8,219,573 of record OZ010708.1, on the reverse strand, counting down.
GCGCCGCTCCGCTACCTACAGCTCCGTAGAGATACATTTACTGCAATAACGGTGCGATCGATTCTAAATATTATCGTTTGCCTTTGCGTATAGCGTAGAGAATGTATGGATTGTATTGACTGTACTAGCTTTATTACTTATAATTTATGTATGTATGTATGTATCTTGTATGTTTGGTTTAAACCTGGCAAGCTGAAGTAAAACTACCTCTTTTCATCCTACGAAGTTGAAATTTTGATATTGCTATGGTTCCGATTAAGTTCCGGTTAAGCAGTGATAGCCTAGTGGTTAGAACATTGGTCTCCCGAACCAAGGGACCCGAGTTCAAATCCTGGCACGCACCTCTAATTTTCAAATATTATGTGCGTATTACAAGTTGATTATCACTTGCTTCGGTGAAGGAAAACATCGTGAGGAAACCTGCACACCGGAGAGTTCTCCATAATGTTCTCAAAGGTGTGTGAAGTCTACCAATCCGCACTTGGCCAGCGTGGTAGACTATGGCCTGTACCCCTCACATTGTGAGAGGAGACCCCGAGCCCAGCAGTGGGACATTTATGGGTTGTTGCTTTGCTTTTTTTGCTATGGTTCCGATGACAATACATTTTTATGATAAGCATGATTGGATAATCCAGGTAAGGGAACTCCTTAACAGGTAACAACACATACATACATATTTTGATGTGAAACATCTATAGGCGAGGGGTAACCCTGATTTTTGGCGCGGTGAGTGGCGACGCTTCGCCGCACTATATTATTATGGTAGGGCAATATGAAAAAAAATATATAATAACACAATGTGGGTAATCATAAATAAACTTAGAGTAGAGCACAGCTTACGCAAAACTCTACATGAACACAGATATGTTTAAATAGATCTTCCTACATCTATAGCTCTACAAAGCGCTACAAAAACAGATTTTAGGACCACAATCCGAACGTTCTGGCACTAAAATAAAACAGATGCAGCAAACGCATTTAACTCACTTTGCTAATGCTAACGTAAGTTCTAATTGTCGTAGTTTCAACACTTGTGTGTACTACAGGGTACTTTCGTGTACTAGAAGGTACATTCTATTATCTAAATCCTATATCGTTTTGACTGTACTACCCTCAAATTTGATTTTGATTTGGATTATAATAGCACTTTTCCCGCGACTGCCTGTATTTTTCGGTATAATAAATACCTATAATATGGATTCCAGATCATTTTCTACTTATATGCTTATTAGGAAAATATGTATATAGAGTTTAAGTATACATGGTGACTTTTGAATTTTGAAAAGCGAATACTATGAATATGAAAGTTTTTAAATATGTATGTGTTGGCGAGCGACCTCTTTGGTTCTGCGACGATCGGTTGATATAGATACTGTCATACAAGAAGAGTCATGAACATAATTCTTGACAAAAAATAACCAAATTAAAAATTTGGGATAACTCAAAAACTACTCATCAGATTTCGCTCAAATTAAAGTGGGACTACATGAAAAGTACCAGCTTTTGATTAAAAAAAGAATTATCAAAACCGATTCACCCAGTCGAAAGTTCTGAGGTGTGTAACAAACATATAAAATACAGTCGAATTGAATACCTCCTCCTTTTTTGAAGTTGGCTAAAAAACAAAATATTTAGAATAAGTCACATCTTCCACATATATATTTGTTTTTTATCACGCGTTGTCACTGCAATATTTCACACACAAAACGCAAAACGATTTTAATCTAATTCTTTCGCAGTTGACTCATCAACTCGCTTTGCTTTGTGTCTCTACGTAGAGCGGCTCTACCATCTCTATGTAGAGCTGTAGAGTCGCCCCGTAATCATACGGATATAGCTAAATGCTTGCTTGCGATAGCGAGGGACTGAAATTCAATTTGACGGCTCTAGGTTAGTGGTTATGTGAAGAGAGTGGTCTTGGATTCGATTTTGGATATGCTTTAGTTAATTTTTAACCGACTTCAAAAAAGTAGGAGGTTCTCAATTCGACTGTATTTGTTTGTTACCAGAACTTTGGACTGGGTGAACCGATTTTGTTGACTCTTTTTTTAATCGAAAGCTGGTGCTTGTCGTGTGGTCCTACATAAATTTGAGCGAGATCTGACAATGGCATCCATGTCAAAAGCATATAAGTCTTAAATTTGAAGTCGGTAATTTTTTTGTTAAAATTTTATATTATTTTTTGAGCAGAAAGAGTTATATTGATACAAGAACAATGAAGGAAAAGTCATAAGTGCAGGGAATTTGCATGGGAATGTGCCATTTTCATTGGGCTTATAGGACCAACGTGGCCGTAGAGTAGGTATAGGACTTTTTTTTAACTTAGTAGACAATCTTACAGTATTTTTTATCGAAATTCGTAATTTTAAAAATAAGCCAGATACATAATTTAGTAATAAGTATCGCTTATTAATAAAACTATTAATAATATAATTTCTGTTTATTAAATACCTTCTAAACTGATATAACTCGTCTATTAATAAAACTAATTTCTGTTTATGAATTTTTATTTATTAATAATTTTTGTTTATGAAATATGTACCTTTATAACATGTATTAAAAAGAAGGGAATTACAGGCAATAAAAATTACGATACAAAAGTGAAAAAAACGCTGATGTGATTTCACATAATTCGCGAGAGAGATAGATGACGCAATTCTTATCATCAAAATCAGTTCACCCAGTTCAAAGTTCTGAGGTAACAAACATAAAAAAATACAGTCGAATTGAGAACCTCCTCCTTTTTTGGAGACGGTTAAAATATTGAAGTAAATTCGAAATCTAATTAATTATTGCCTCATTTAGTATCATTTAGCATTTGGTAGTAGTATGGGCTAAGGTATAGACCTTAAATAAATATAGATTTATCGTAAGATTATAATATAATTCCCCTCTTACCTATATTTCTACTTTTAAAATTCCTTACTTTAATATTGTTTGGCAGAAATTGCTTTTTCTCAATAACACCACCTGTAGTATTACTTAATACTTTTTCTTTCTACAAGGTTTTATTTAACTTACTTTATTCGTAAGTTTGTTACTATGTAATATGTATGTATGTATGGGTCTTGTAAGCTAAATAATAACTACTAAACTAATAAAACTAGAAAAATATTAATCATACTTCAGGTCATAGCTTAGACAAATATTCATGAAAAAAAAACAAATTAATATTATGCTCAAATATCGTTTCCCATATTTTCACCGATAAGGCTATTATTAGTATTGAAAAAAATTTTAAATTTAAATTTAGAGGTTTAAATTGAAATTCAATATTCTCAATTTAGCTGCCCATACGATCAAGTGTACTTGTCAAGGTTGTAGCACACTTGATGTGGCATACATTTTGTATTATGGGTCTTCTATAGATGGCCATACACCGTCAAGTTTACTGGATGCCGTATCAAGTCCGCTGCAAACTTGACAAGTATACTTGATCTGTCTCAAATGTCCGCCATGTGTTCACAACAGGACACTCCACTCAAACCCCGTCCACATGGACACCGTACTGGATAGCAACATATCTGTATCTACAGATAGGACTCGATCGATAGACCGAAGCTACGCCGTAGCGCTACGGTGTAGCATCGCTACGGCGGCTACGAGCGCTACGTATTATTAAATGACTTTATGCGTTTTAAGTTATTGGTTAAATTAAGTTTGGTTATTAATTAAAGGTCTATTTATTTACGTTGTACGTTTTTATGTAATGAGGATAGCTTGCAGTTTCCTGCCAAATCTATAGTAATATTATAAAGCTGAAGAGTTTGTTTGGTTGAACGCGCTAATCTCAGGAACTACTGCTTCGAATTGAAAAATTATTTTTGTGTTTGATAGTCCATTTATCGAGGATGGCTATAGGCTATATAACATCATATACTTTAATAGTTAGTTTTTTCCACAAATTAACGCGGGTGAAACCGCGCGGCACAGCTAGTAAAGTAATATGCCAAATTTATAGTATGAGTAGTTTTTTACATTAAGTAACCAAACTTTATAAAAATAAGTACTCTAGATCCTTTTCCAAGGCACAATCTCTGTCTATACCAAAACTCATCAAGATTAGTTCAGCGGTGAAAGAGAGTCAAGGTTAAGGCGGTGAGTTGTGTGAGAATGGTAATAAAGGAACATACACGTCATTTTCGCATTAATTACATTGTAGTTTTGCCAAATACATAATTCGGCAAATGGGAGATTGCTTCACATAAATGAAAAAAAACATAAACGTGTACTTATGTACGCGCGTGAGAAGTTATACTTCTTTGGCATGAAAAGAAATTCAAAAAACAATATTAAAAAAACATTGTTCAAAATAAGCACCATCTGTGTTCTATTACGAGAACTATTACGATACCATGCCACCTAGAACTAACTTCACGATGTAGAATTTAGCTAACTTCACGATGTAGAATTTAGGTGTCGGTGTGCGCGCGCATCGTAAAAATTCACTCTCATCATTTTTCTCCATCGCACCAAAAGAAGTATAACTTCAAAAATTCAGCACTCTTAAAATCACGGAGCACTTATTATAGTTATTTCAAAGAACAATCCTAAGCTTGATTTAACACATCGCAATATGCTTTGTTTTAGTGGAGTTATGTATTTTATTATTAATTGTCCAATTTGTTCAATGTCAACTGTTCGTACAACTTACTTAAGTTTTTCAACCCTTTCCAAGGTGAAATATATTATAATAAAAATTCTAAATTTATGTTGGAGGCCATAAATAGGCAATTCATGATTTAAAATCTGAATAATGCCACATCAAGTCTGCTGCAAACTTAACAAGTATACTTGATCGTATATGGCCAGCATAAGTCTTCTATATTGTTGGATCATGCATCACATGTAATTCTATTGGTGGTTCTATTGACGTATATGTATAAATAGATTAATATATAACTATTCTAACGCAAGATATAATCCAATATCAATATAGTCAGATCATCGCTAGACCAAGAGTACTTGAGAGTCATTAAGGAAACGATGACACCGACTCAATTCATAACGGATCTCCTCTATAACTATCATTATAGTTCTACTTATCTATACTAATATTATAAAGAGGAAAGATTTAATTGTTTGTTTGCATTGAATAGGCTCCGAAACTACCGAACCGATTTGAAAAATTCTTTCATTTTTGGGAAGCTACACTATCCCCGGGTGACATATGCTATATTATATTTTTTTTTACTATTTTTCCCGAAGCGAAGCGAGGGCGATTTCCTAGTTATATTATAAAGTAGTAGACCCGGCGAAATTCGTATCGCCTTTTTTCGAAAATAAAAGTAGCCTAAATTACTCCTTGTTACATCAGCTATCTGCCAGTGAAAGTTCGTGACAATCAGTCCAGCCATTTCAGAGATTAGCCGAGACAAACAGACGACGAACAAAAATTGTAAAAAATGTTGTTTTGGTATATACCGCGTCCTCGTTTCTTATCGGGTTTGAGCTGGACTAAATTTAGTCTGCCCCACTTTAGCTAATACACTGTTATATTATATCTTTATAGTTTTCCATGAGTGAAAGAAACAAAACACTTATAAGCCTTCTATAACTTTGCTTGTTTTTATATAAAGGGGTAAATAAACAAAGAAATGAACGTCGAGTTGTGATTTCAGCTTCTATTTCGGAATCACAAACAAAAGGGCTTCTTGGCAACCTCTATTGTCACTTTTCATCACGCGATATTGACGTGTGCCTACTCTCAGTATGTCACTGGTGCATTTACCCTATATTTTACCCCAGTTTTGTAAAGTATGCCGTTAAATTAACATATTTTACTGTAATTATACAAGTTCAACAGTCTTTTATGGGGCTCAGTGTACGTTTTTCTTAATAAATTCACAATTACAGTGATTCTATTGAAACATTCAGAGAAACATTCGGCAGAGTCGTGAAGTAACATGCATTAAAGATGTTAATTATGTTTAACTATATGATTAATCGATTTGTTTTTATTCAAATAGCCGCCAAACTAACTCACGATCCACCTGTAGTAAGTGGCTATCGTCGCCCATGGACATCAGCAACACCAAAGGCATCACTGATGCGTTGCCGGCCAAGAAAGAATAAGAAAAATAATCTAACATTTTAACAAAAAAATAACCGACTTCAAATTAAGTAAATTGTACTTTTGACATGGATGCCATTGTCAAATCTCGCTCAATTTTATGTGGGACCACACGACAAGCACCAGCTTTCGATTAAAAAAAATCATCGAAATCGGTTGGCACGATATTGAGTTATTCGTCCATTTATCGCGCACATACTTAATGCAAATTTAAGACTTATATGATTTCAACATGGATGCCATTGTCAGATCTCGTTCAAATTTATGTGGGACCACACGACAGGCACCAGCTTTCGATTAAAAAAAATCATCCAAATCGGTTCACCCAGTCCAAACTTCTGAGGTAACAAACATAAAAAAATCAGTCGAATTGAGAACCTCCTCCTTTTTTTGAAGTCGGTTAAAAAGGACTGGCTCTCAAAAATTGTGGGCCTCCTTCATTATTTGAATTCAGTTTTTAAAAAAATATAGTGAACCCATAAAGTTTCATTACAAATCGTTAGTACTTACATTAAAAATATTGTACATAATCATACATGGATGAAAAAGACATTTTTATTTGCTTCTCAAATAACATTAAAAACGTAATTTCTGTTCGCGACACGAATAATTTAGCCAAAGTAATGAATACGCTCTAGGGCATTGTGCTTATTTTTTTTGCTTAACATTCGCTGAAAACATAATAATATTAATATTATATTTAAATTAAGGTGCTGTCGACATATTGGCAGTAAGCTTTTTAATATAATCTCCTAAACTGAGGTTGAAAAGAATCTAATACCTTTAAACGAGCAATTCTTGTATATATATATATTTTCTAAGTCTCGGAAACGGCTTCAACGATTTTCATGAAATTTAGTATGCAGGGGGTTTTGGGGGCAATAAATTGATCTAGCTAGGATTCATTTTTAAAAAATGTCGTTTTATCCGTGTTTTCAGGCAATGAAAAACGACTACAATAGACTCTTCCTGACATCTATTGGCGAGTAGCTACACTAAAGCTAAAGCAGATGGCGTTGTTAAGCAATACTAAACCGAGCAAAGCTCAGTCATCCGGATATTAATGATCAAAAAGACCTAGGTTCGAATTGCACATCAAATTTTTTAAGTTATCCTAATGAAAAAAAATATATATTACTTACTAACGTCAAAACGGCTAAGTGAAGTTTATAAAATGCAATTAACCTGGATAAGTATTATATTATATGAAGTGAATAACTTTCTGCCCATTCAATGAGACTGTAAGACATAGTTTCACTCTCCTTAACGTAGCCTCAAGACCAGTCACCCCTTTACCCCTTCACGAACAAAGAATTAATTCCTAGACTATAAAAACAAGGCACATGCTCTTTCTATAATAACTACTCTATTACTGTTCATACTGATTATCTTCATCGATTGCATTGAAAAACAGCTTTAACAGAAATCTATATCTATTTATGTAAATAATCTAAAATTTTAACAAAAAAAGAACCGACTTCAAATGAAGTATATCCAATAAAAAAAGAATCATCGAAATCGGTTGGCGTGATATTGAGCTACTCGTCCTTTAATGCGCACATACTTAATGAAAATTTATAATGAAAATTTAAGACTTATATGCTTTTGACATGGATGCCATTGTCAAATCTCCAGCACCAGCTTTCGATTAAAAAAAGAATCATCAAAATCGGTTCACCCAGTCGAAAGTTCTGAGGTAACAAACATTAAAAAAATACAGTCGAATTGAGAACCTCCTTTTTTTGAAGTCGGTTAAATACAAAAAAAATTTGTACGGATGTTCTCTATAGACTGAAACCATCCAACCGATTTGCCCCAAACGTTTAATTTGAAAGGCATGCAAATGGTTTGAGACCACTAAAACAATGCATTAGGCACATTTATTTATTTATTTATTTACATGTTTATGTCACCTCTTAAAAAGAAGAAACAAAGGGCAAACTTAATGCCTAATGGCATTGTCCACCAGTCAACCCTGGGTGGATGTGGAAATAGCTGATGGCAGGTGCTAACATGAGATATAGATATACTACATAACAAGAATACATACAAATACACGGACATATATAAATACCAATAATAACATAAATATATAATAAATAATATATAAATATTTAGGGAATACATATACATATATAAGTATAGGGAATTTTTGCACAGTATGCTGAAGAAAAAAGTAACACTAAAAAAATAGTAATAAAAATAAAAAAATAGAAGTGACATTAATCAGAAACTGAATGTAACAGATGTTCACGCAAGCGATGCTTAAAGGAGAACCTGCTAGGAGCATGTCTCAACTCGGCGGGCAAGGAGTTCCAGAGTAGTGTTGCCTGCACTGTGAATGAATAATGGAAGAAGCCGCTAGTATGCGGGGGAATATCAAGACTAAGATTAGCACACGACCGAAGCGTTCTATCATGAGTGTCGGAGCGATACTGGAAATTATCCTTAAGATACTGAGGAGAATTAGGATCATTTAAGATGGAAAACAATAATAGGAGGATTCTAGAAGTACGCCTCTGTCGAATGGTGAGCCATTTAAGTTGTTGGCGAAAACGGGAGATGTGATCATATTTTTTAAGGCCGAAGATAAAACGGATACAGCTATTGAGGAGGCGCTCTAGTTTGTTCAGAAGTTCTTCGGTCAGGTCTGGGTAGCAGACATCACCATAGTCAATTATGGGCAATACAAGGGTGTTGATTAACATCAATTTAGTTTTAGTAGGTAGAAAATTTTTGAGACGATAAAGGGAGCGCAACGAAGCATTAACTTTACGGCATGTTTCGACGATCTGAACATTCCATCTCAAAGAGCTGTCAATGTGAAGCCCAAGATTTTTTACCGAATTGCAAAACTGTATTAATTTACCATTGAAGTAGACAGGTGGAAGAGATTCTTGGTCAATCCGAGATAATAATTTAGAGCTACCAATGAGTATAGCATGGCACTTCATTGGATTCACCAAAATGCCATGACGCACAGACCAGTCATGCAATTTAGCTAAATTGGAGTTGATGACATTAACAGCACTTTTGAGATTATTGACGTCAGCCTGAGCATAGAGTTGAAGATCGTCGGCATACAGATGGTACGAACAGTCGAGAACAGATGTGATGGAGTTTATAAACAGCGAAAATATTAACGGAGAAAGAATACCGCCTTGTGGCACGCCAGCTTTAAGCGTAGACCATTCAGAGGCTAACTGCCCCATACGAACGGACTGCTGACGGCCACGAAGATATGAAGAGAACCAATCCAAGGCGGTAGGAGCAAATTGTAAGTGGGAAAGGATGGCAAGTAGGATATCGTGGTCGACTGTGTTAAAAGCGTTAGAAAAATCAACAAGCACCACCACCGAAAGCATTCTATCATCCATCCCATGTCTGATGTCATCAGTGACTTTAACCAATGCTGTGGTGGTGCTGTGACCAGAACGAAACCCAGACTGGAATATACTCAGTAGGTTATATTTCATTATATGAGAGGTGACTTGCTTGTGTACACAGGCTTCCAGAACTTTAGACAGGAATGGGAGAATAGAAATCGGGCGATATTGATTGGGAAGAACAGGGTTGGATATTTTAGGGAGGGGATATACAAAAGCCTTCTTCCAAATAGCAGGGTACTGCCCAGACGTTAAGGAGAAATTAACAATATCGGCAATAGCAGGAACAAGGATGTCGACAATATTAAAAATCATTAACCTGCTAATGTCATCGCAACCCACTGCCTTGGATTTTATAGAAATAATATTTTTCCTTATTTCCTCATTAGAGACAGGTAAAAACTGAAAGGGTGGACAAGGAGGAGACTGCATAGAAGCAATCGACATAATAGTCTGGGAACGAATTGTATCGTCTAAGACAGAAATAGAGGAAAAATGATTATTCAAGATGTCTAAAGAGATAGCTGGTCCACAACCAACTAAGGATGGTGGACCAACACCAATAGAGCGGTTGACACACACATTTTTGATGTTTCCCGTACAAATTTTTTTTTACGTAGTGGAATACGTCGGGTGTCCTAGTTTATAATATTAGTCCTATTAATATAATAAATTTAAATGTTTGTTTGAGGATATTATTTTGATATTGGAACGAAGTTCCTTATCGCGCGTTGTGAAAGGGGGCTAGACGGATAATTTCGACACTTTTTGATTTTACGAATGACGACACTTTTTTTGAAGAGATTCAGTAAGTTTTACAGAGATGGCGCTGTACAAACTGCGTAACTATATAAGGTAAATGAAACTAAGTATCCAGAGCGAATTCAAAAAAATTAATAATTTCCTTGAATTTACTTATGTTACAAGTATAAGTTGATAGCGTGATTCAGAATTAATTTACTAACGCCATCTATCCGCAACTAATCAAACTAAATATCTTAAGTCTGAACAGGCGCTGTACAACAATACAATACTTAAATCGAAAGGAAATTCGTTCCATCCGGGTGTCCCTTGACACCTCTCATGTTTTTATTTATTACTCTTTTACGCGAAAACCTCTGAACGAATATTCATGAAATTGAGCACACTGATAGTTAATGATCTAAAATAAAATACAGGGTACTTATTATCCTGGAAAACATAGGCATCAGCTATGCCTATGTTTTCCAGGATAATAAGTACCCTGGATATACAAAGCTCTAGTGAGAAAATAAATTACGTACAATATTCCAGGTACTTAGTTATCATATTACCAAAATAAGCCTCTAGAGCGATACATAATTATGTCCTTTTTGTTCCTTATCCCGTGAGAATAAAAAATCCAGCGTAGAATTATAATACAAAGGAAAATCGTGAAAAAGTCAGTTTTATCAAGAATTTCATATTAATATTAGCTCTTAGTAAAAACATACAAACATAAATAATATATTTAATAGGGATGTTGACACTAATTATAAATTAATATAAATTTATGTCTAAAATATTTGTGGTAACATTTAAAGGCCTAAATATGATTCTTTTATTGAAATCAATCACAATAAATTTAATATCATTAATTTAAAATGTTAAAAATTGTACTCACTGTCACGTGACCTCAAACGCCATTTTGAGAATATGACGTCATTGGAGCAATTTTATATGGAAATTCAACAAACTTAGTAGACAGATAGTATTGAATATAGTTTAGTGACGTCACGTGACGTTTTTGGTGGGAAATTTGATAGTGATTTTTATTTATCAATTTTTGTTTTTAAATTGAAGATTATTATTTTTATAATATTTTTTCGTGAATATTAAGGTTCTATCTATAAAATAAAATTGAATCCTAAAATTAGTCAACATCCCTATTCAATAATTCAAATGTAACTAAGATATTTCAGAGTCTGATTTGCATTTCAATACGAATAACGTCTGAATATTTAATACATTTAATTATTCATTAACTATGTTGCTTTTCGGCGTTATTGAAGTCAAAGACTTGAATGTAATATTATGAATAATTAAATAAATCACCAATAATTTATCTTAGTAATGAAGTCTTTACAAGTTAAAATATTAACTCTTACATCCTACTCTTCGGGTGGAGAAATATAATCCTTAGATTACATTAAATAATATTAATACCCTGACGAAAAATCGCCACTCACATTTTATGGTAATTTATAAATTCACTAGCTGACCGCGCGAACTTCGTATCGCCTAACTGGTCAGTTATTGAGCGGGATGAAAAATGATTAAACTACTAAAATGACTATTAAAAATAGGGGTTGGTGATAGAAGGGTGAAAATTTAGGGTTGTATATATTTTTAAGCCACATTATAAAAAAAGTTGTCCAAAAAACAAAAAAATAAATGTTAGGGGTGGATAACTATCCCTTTTAATTATCACTTAGGGGTATGAAAAATTGATAGTAGCCGATTCTCAGACCTACTGAATATGCATATAAAATTTCATTAAATTCGGTCAAGCCGTTTCGGAGGAGTATGGTAACTAACATTGTGACACGAGAATTTTATATATAAGATTAATTTTGTTCTTTTTATTCCCTTTCTTTGCCCTAACCACATCAGATATGCCTTTGGTGTTGCTGATGTCCATGGGCAACGATAGCCATTTATCATGAGGTATATTTATCGTCAGCTCATGTTGCGACACTTTTTGCACTTTAAAAATATATGCTTTTTATTCAACTGTGTTTTTGAAGTTATACTTCTTTTGGCGCGATGGAAAAAAATGATGAGAGTGAATTTTTACGATGCGCGCGCACACCGACACCTAAATTCTACATCGTGAAGTTAGCTAAATTCTACATCGTGAAGTTAGTTCTAGGTGGCATAGTATCGTAATAGTTCTCGTAATAGAACATAGATGGTGTTTTTACAAGTGTGTAGATACAAAATTAATCACAGATGGCGCTTAACACATATAGTTTGGCTATAGAGATTCGTAAATTAAATTATTTCAAAATATTAATTGATTTTTATTTTTAATATTGCTGTTTTTGAATATTGTATTTTGAACAATGTTTTTTGAATTTTTTTTCATGCCAAAGAAGTATAACTTCTCACGGGCGTACATAAGTACACGTTTATGTTTTTTATAATTGTTTACTTGACATTACCCTTAATTATAAAGTGATTTATAACATCCTTTTTAAACGCTTTTATTTAGCTTCACTTCGGAGCATCAAAGCATCAAAGGATCAAATCTTGTAACGTTAATTTGAATGACTTCCCTTTGATGAAAATTGATGAAATTTGGCAGACATGTGTATTTCCGATGACAATACACGAAAATTAAAAAAAAAAAAAAAAAAAAATTAAATTAAAAAAAAACGATTTTCAGACTTTAGACGCATAATTCTCTATGTTCTATTTTACGTAGAGACTTGAAATTTTCACAACTTGTAGCTAATTTTATAAACTAAACATTGAAATAAAAGCGTTTAAAAAAAAAATTTTTTTAGGATTCAACTTATTTTATTTAGGTAATTAATTCGATGGAATTTTTAACCGACTTCAAAAAAGGAGGAGGTTCTCAGTTCGACTGTATTTTTTTAGTTTGTTACCTCAGAACTTTCGACTGGGTGGACCGATTTTGATGATTTTTTTTAAATCGAAAACTGGTGCTTGCTTAAATTTTATCGAGATCTGACAATGGCATCCATGAGAAAACTATATATGTATTAAATTTGCATTAAGTATGTGCGCGACAAATAGACCAATAACTCAATATCGCGCCAAGCGATTTCGATGATTCTTTTTATTGTTATTGAAAGGGATGTACTTCATTTGAAGTCGGTTTTTTTTTGTTAAAATTTTAGTAAATACTTTAAATATTTATCAAAATCCCATTCTGATAATAAAATCCATGGGAAATTGGTGGAACTCCTCTATATACATTTAAATGTAATAATGATTTTGACATGTCAAGCAACAATTTTCAGTGATTCTTTTTAAGACTATCATTAAAGTTATATTGAATTTCCATTACTTTTGTTCATTTTTCGGGTTTCATACACTAACATGTTAGACTCTATTCATAAGACTTCGATGTCCATTCGTCCGTCGTATCAGTCCGTCCGTCTGTCCATCTGTTTGTCCATGCGTTTATCACAGGGTTATATCCCTTTAACATTATAGAATTTTCGTTCAGGGTATATTATGTATTGCAGTAGTCGCTTTAACAAACTAAAAACTTTTAAAAAACGTTGTGAATAAAAGGGGACCTCATATAATAAAACATTTTTGCAAGTTATAGTTTCGGTATGTCCATCTGTCGCAGCATAGCGCAAAGACTCTTAGTGCTAGATAACTATAATTTGGATATACATATCGACGCTTGAAAGGAAATACCTATTGACTAAGCGACATTGAGCTAACTTTACAGGAGAGCAGTTTAAAGTTGGAATAATACATAATTACATGCATATTTTTCAAGGTACAAAATAAGAGATAAAAGTTAATACAAACTATTATGACAATTTTCATATTAACTTTTATCTCATATTTTGTTGGAAAACATATTTTTACTGAAATAACATTCATACTCAATATAATATTATCTTATATATAAAATTCTCGTGTCACAATGTTAGTTACCATACTTCTCCGAAACGGCTTGACCGATTTTTATGAAATTTTATATGCATATTCAGTAGGTCTGAGAATCGGCTACTATCTATTTTTCATACCCCTAAGTGATAAAGGTTGTCCACCCCTAACATTTATTTTTTATTTTTTGGACAAAATTTTTATTTTTTTATGATGTGGCATTCAAAAATGCATACAACCCTAAATTTTCACCCTTCTAACACCAACCCCTATTTTTTAATATGATTGTTAGGTGATACGAAGTTCACCCGATCAACTAGTTAAATATAAATGTCAACAGTTATAAAGTTATATAAGTTATAAAACCACAAATTCTATAAAACGCTACTGATAAGACAGACAATGCACAGTCTCAACCATTGGACCTAGGACATGAAAGGTTTCTTATACAGTGCTTCTTATGTTTGAGGAAATAAAATAAGACCCTTAAGGCCTTTTGGTATAAGAGTTGGTCAAACAGGGGGCCCGAGTTCGAATCATACTTATAATTTTCACAATTAATATCACCTTTATATTTCAAATATCTATGTGCATATCATAAATTAATTACCACTTATTTCAGTCATCGAACATCGTGAGAAAACTTAAGAGTTATTTATGTTATAAATTATTACTTTTTTTTCATCAAATAGTTTTATTTTAAGCGGAAAGTCTCAAAAATATTGAATAATTTTTAACAATGCAATCAAGATTTTTGTGAAATATATCTTTTTTACCTCGCTCTCCCAAATACCGTCAAAATCAATGTAAAAACATTGGTTTCAACCCATTAATGGCCTACTAATGGGCACGGGTCTCTCCTCTTGAGGAGGCCTAGAGCATACTCCACCACGCTGCTCCAGTGCGGATTGGTGGAGGGGTTAGTGGCCAACCCGATTATCGGAAGTTTTCAAACCGCCCGATGGCCTCCGACATGGCTTAACGACTGTTATCTTAAGATAACAACCGGGACCGGCGGCTTTTACTCCTGCCCTCTGAAGCACGGAAACGCTCAAGAATTATTTGCCACTAGCGGTCACCCATCCAACTATTGACCGCGCCCGCTGTTGCTTAACTTTGTCGATCACAGGATCGACGCAAGCCGCTGGGCTATGAGCTCTTCCTACATAGTGTAAATATATTACACTTATTTATATAATTTTTTTTTTATTATATTTCATTACAAGATCAAAAAATACATAATATACTAATTAATTCCAATCCGTTTTAAATCGCGTATGATAAACGAACATACATAATTATTATCTATTTTCCGACATGACTGTAAAGAACATTAAAATATAATTTACCGGAAAGCTTAACATCTCTTTGTCCGCCTAAGTAAATAAAACAAATCCACTTCTCTTTGTTACAAACACGTCACAGCTAAAAAACATCATTAGTACTACTAAAACTCCTTTGAATACACGGCAACTCAAAATGGCTGAATTAGTAAATTCAAGTCGGATACTTACAACATTTTGCCATCGCGCTAGTGCAGAGAACAAAGGCATGCACCGCCCTCACTTAAATTACAAAAAAAATCAAAAAAACGAATACAGCCACAAAACGCCACTAATAAAGCCACAATTTCTCGATTTTTAAATCGATTCGTATTCTTATAGCTAAATTAACACGTAATTATTAAAATCGATTTGGCTTTGTGTTGCGAAACGAAAAACACAACCTCAGCGTACGAAGCTACGCGGCACACTACTTTGCAGGTTTCGTTTCAGCAGGCTATATGCATTGATTAGACGTAGCTCGTTCTACATACCCGTCCCTTTCACACTTCTATCGCTGTCTCTATCGCGACTGCTACGAGCGAATTTTGGCTCTGAACGTACGGATCTCAAATGTAGGGAATTCAATTAGTATTTTTTAGTGAACTAAAACTAGCTGTTTTAATTAGGGTTGGTAGTGTATTTTACTAGCTAGGGATTTTCTCGTTTTTGTTAACTTGACCTGTAATGGAGGTTAAAAGCTATATTGACTTCAGAATCCCTGTTGCATACCTGCGTAGTACTCGTAGATACATACATAAATAGCGTCAGGACATTGAAGTATAATGTCATAGAACAGACATCTCGAACAAAATGTGTGTCCCGTCGGGAGGTTCGATTTTCAAAATTGAGCCCCCGTTCTCCTTTCAAAATGGAACGAATCCATTGAAGATTGAAGCCAAGTGGCGCCAATGCATTGGGACATACATGGTGTTCGCGGTGTCGGTTATATACGCTAGTAAATACTTCAATAGTCAGGACCCTCTTGTTGGTCGCCTCCTAATTTAATCCCGATGTTATTCATGTATGATATTGTTATACCCGACAGAAAAGAGGTTCTCAGTTAGGTTATATTTTTAATTACACTGAGTCATTTATCATCGATTTGGACTGTTTTATTAGTACATCCTTTTTAGTCTTTTAACCCGACTGCGCGACGCAAAAAGGGGTAATGGGTTAATATACATAGACTGTATGTTTTTCCTATGTGGCGTTGTAGAGACCAAACGCGTTGACGGATTTTGATGATTTTTACGTCAAACGATTCGAATTAACCTTGCGAATGCTACCTAATAATAATCAAAATTCATTACAGCAACCAAACGTCATATTGTCGAAATGAAAAAAAATAGTCAAACTAAGTCAAGTATGGTATTGAATAGGTATTTAAAAATCATTTTTAGGCATTGAAGTATAATGTCAGAACAGACATCTCGAACAAAATGTGTGTCCTGCCGGGAGGTTCCATTTTCAAATTCACCCCCGTTCTCCTTTCAAAATGGAACGAATCCATTGAAGATTGAAGCCACGTGGCGCCAATGCATTGGGACATACATGGTGTTCGCGGTGCCGGTTCTATACGCTAGTAATAATACAACATTGTTTTTAGGTTATTATTTATTTTTCATTTTAAACACTTTAGGATATATAACGATATAAATTTGTTTAAATAACCAGTCTCGCTAATTTATTAATTCTCTTAATCTCTTCTCTCTCTCTCTTCTTCTAATTATCTCAAGGTAAGTTCACTCTACGATGGTCAGTCGAAAAGTGAACATTGTTCACTGAGCGCGGCGTATTTATAAAAATATTTAGTTTATAGTTATATAAATACTAGTTTTTTAATGAAAAGTAACGACATATTTGTTTACCAAATTATCCTGGTTTTTGAAATTTGAAGATGGTATTCCTCTAACGGTTGATGTACATAGATGCTTTCGCTATAAGATTTATTGGTATAGGACTATAGGATAAGTGTGCATCCAAAATGGCTTTTCAAAGGATCTATCTAAATTGACCGTATTATTTAAATAGTGCCACTCAGGAGTTCAAAGTTAAAATTGTCGGAAAGAGTAGAAATGACTGTAAAGGGTAGAAATTATCAAAGAATGTTAATATTTCATTTATTTCAAGTTGCCTTAACTATACTAATATTATAAAGAGGAAAGATTTTTGATTGTTTGTTTGCATTGAATAGGCTCCGAAACTACCGAACCGATTTGAAAATTTATTTCACTGTTGGAAAGCTACACTATCCCCGGGTGACATAGGCTATATTATATTATCAAAAAAAATAGGGATCCTTAATAAAACTCCAATAATGTAACCCAAGGTGTAAAAAATAAAGAAAACCGAAGCAAAACCAGGGCGGTTACTCGTCTAATAATAAAGTTATAGTTATAAATCTGTAATAACAAATCTGTAAACTAAATATTTTTACGTAGTGATTAAGTACTCTGTGATATTTTTAACCGACTTCAAAAATGAAGAGGTTCTGAATTCGGTTTTATTATATTTTTTTATGTATATATCGGTGAGGCCATGAATCTCCAGTGAAGGTCCAGGGACGGAGCTCTTTATTCTACAGCGCTTGTCTGATGCAGAGGCTGGCATATAAGAAATGTCATGTCATATTTAGATTAGGGAATAGTCAATAATGTAGAACAGATTATTATTGATCACGTAGTGTTGAAGTGCTTTGGAATATTGATGTGAATGTTAGGAGAACTGGAAATATATCATGGTGCAAAGTAAAAGAAATATCATTTCATAACCAATACCATAGAATACCTCCTTCTGCTAAAATATATACTTATGATTTTCATATGTAATACTCGAAATTAAACCTCATGATTTTGTTCTTTGTGAACCAATTTAAAAGATTCTTTTTTTTATTTGAAAAGATATACTTCCAGATTGGTATTTTTTTTATGTTTGTTACCTCAGAACTTTCGATTGGGTGAACCGATTTTGGTTATCCTTTTTTTAATCGAAAGCTGGTGCTTGTCATGTGGTCCCACTTAAATTTGAGTAAGATCTAACAATGGCATCCATGAGAAAACCATATAAGTCTTAAAGCATTAAGTATGTGCGCGACAAATGGACAAATAACTCAATATCACGCCAGCCGATTTCAATTATTCATTTTTATAATTATTACAAAGGATGTACTTCATTTGAAGTCAGTTTTTTTTTGTTTAAATTTAAGATTATTACTTATGCACAAAGACAGTAAAACTCTTCAGAGGAGAGATTCTTTGGGACACATCTGTCCTTACAACCCATCACATATTACTCTAAAACTTCGCCCATAAGCGTCTACCGAAACCTAATGTATTCAGAAAAGTTTTTACGAGATTGTCGAAATGGGCGCCTCATATACTTACATGCAATTACATGATAGGTTTAACTTTAAAATTTAACATTGGGGTGTGTATTATGTATTCATAATTAAATCCGTTTTCCGGTATAATAAGTATGGATATTAACGCAGGCATCAACGATGTGTAACCAGCCAAGAAAGAAGCAACCAACCAAGTGCGTGTCAGGCCACGCGCAATGTAGGGTTCCGAAGTAATAAGTTTATCGACTATTACTCATTAACTACTTATGCTAGCCGTGATAGTTTTCTTTGTAAATTCATCATATAACCTATTTTTAACTAACTTCAAAAAAGGGAGGAGGTTCTCAATTCGATTGTATTTTTTATTTATTTTTTATGTAAATTGTTACCTCAAAACTTTCGACTGGGTGAACCGATTTTGATGATTCTTATTTTGGTCGAAAGCTTGTGCTTTTCATATAGTTCCACTTAGCGAGGTCTGTCAATGGCATCCATGAGAAAACCATATAAGTTTTAAATTTGCATTAAGTATGTGGGCGATAAATGGACGAATAAGTCAATATCGCGCCAACCGATTTCGATGATTCTTTTTTTATTGTTATTGGAAAGGATATACTTCATTTGAAGTCGGTTTTCTTTGTTAAAATTTTATTGCGAATTTTTTCATTGGTCCAGTTCCAACCGTTTTGCTTGGGGGGATACTTAATTCTAACCAAAATTCAATTATTAAATTCATCTCCTCTCCGGTACCCTGCCTTACCATGAAACAAAATATATTTAAAAAAATTTAACTAAATGTTTAATAATTTAACTAAATGTTTATATCCTTGCCAAATAATAGCTTTCTAGCATTAAAAATCTCGGTGCTATGCTGCGGACAGACGGACGAACAGGCGGACGGATATGACGAAACCTTAAGGGTTCCGATTTTTCTTCGGAACCCTAAAAAGAAACAAGAAAGAAAAATGCATTTGCCAGTTTTTCTTCCCTTCCACACTCTTACAGAATGGACCAGTACCACAGACATAGATAGTAAAACCAGTACTCTCCATCAAATAGAAGACTCGTTAAGGACTAGAACCATCAGATTAGAATCGTCGACCAAGTGGTAATCATTTGCGCAGTCTTGCATAAATAAACTTATATTTCTAAAATCTGAAAGCACTATTCAATTAAAAACTCAGATCTGTAGGCTGTGTTTAGGGTTCCGTGAGGGAATGTTACAAGCTTTTTAATTTAATTTCTATTCAGTTTATATAATCTAACATTTTAACAAAAAAATAACCGACTTCAAATGAAGTACATTGTACTTTTGACATGGATGCCATTGTCAGATCTCGCTCAAATTTATGTGAGACTACACAACAAGCACCAGCTTTCAATTAAAAAAAGAATCATCCATATCGGTTCACCCAGTCCAAAGTCCTGATGTAACAAACATAAAAAAATACAGTCGAATTGAGAACCTCCTCCTTTTTTTGAAGTCGGTTAAAAATGCTGAAGATAAGATGCTTATCGTAGCTTGTGTCGATGCAGTGATCGACAAAGTTAAGCAACAGCGAGTTGTCGGTAGTTCTCTTGTGTTTCCGTGCTTTGGAGGACATATAAAGTTATTATCACGGTTATTTTTTATGGAAACAGCCGGCAAACGAGCTGACGATCCTGATGGTAAGTGGCTATTGTTGTTCATGGACGTCACCAACACTAAAGGTGTCACTGATGCGTTGCCGGCCAAGAAAGAGAGAAGAAAAAGAAAGAAAGAACTGGCTCTCAAAGCCCCAGCCGGAACACGACGAGTCGTTTGGCGGCTGACTCATGCTCAAGGGTGGTAGCTATCCAGGCGAACCCCACGGAGAAATAATAATAGTATTAATTAACAATTAAAATCAATATTACTAATATAATCCCTCGAGGGGCCCTACCACCAGCGGGCAGATTTAGTCGCCTCTTACTACACCCATCCGGCGTGGGATTGGGGTTATTATTCTAATCCGCCCTATTACGGCTAAAATACGGCTTATTGTAAGATCAGTGCCTCTAGCCAAGACACCTTTCTACAATTGCTTACGCTTGAAAAATGTATGGAGCGAACGATAAGTCACGTGATCTAAATGAACGAATAGAAAAGTCGTAGCCAAATACACAAGGTTATCGAAGCGTTCCAGCGGATACGATAGAACCAAGATAGAACTAATCGTTTCTACAGTGTCGTTCGCTAAATGCTAGCCAAGTTGCCCGTTGTGACATTCGCTTACGATTGTAAGCGTCGATTGTTTACGCTTATCAATCGATCGACAGAACCCAGTAGAAAGCCAAGCGTTTCTACACTGAAAAAAGGCGTCTCTTGATTCGGCTTACAATTTTACAATATTTACTATTTTATGTAATAACAATAAATTATTTTAAACTATTATAGAGACAAAAAATGGTCTATTTATAAAGCTTGGGGCCACTTAAGTGTTTCTCAAGTGGATTGCCTATCGCGTCTTGCGTCATTGTTTATGTTTCAAATGCCTCAATGCTATCGAGATTTAAATAGTAGAGGACGATTTTTACAAATCAATAGTTTACATACGTTTCCATAAACTCTATTAGAGCTGCAAACTTCTGCGGGCTTGCTCGTGCTCTAAATTGAATCCTAAAAAGATATCGCATAATCTAATTGTTTCTATATGTAGTGATTGTGAAACTTTACATAACTTAAATTACATGTTACACTGTATAAATCATGGTAATATAATAATAAAGATACACTACCTTAAAACACTAGTTTATAATATACACATTTTACACTGTAACTTCGAATTTTTAAACTTTGCTTTGCTTTCTATTCGCGCACAATGTTTACACATTCCGTCACAGTCGACACGAGGGAACTGTGGCCGGTGATGACGTAATGTGACGCGGTCAGCGGTCTCCGCTTGACATTTGATAACACAAACAACGCTAACCATAAACTATACCCATGGTTTTTTCTCTCGACACTTTAGAATGAACGTCCGACATTATCATATTGTGCTCTTGGCTACCAAGTTATCGCTTTCTACAATCGCGAACACAAACGCGAAGTTATGGTAGAAAGAGATTAGAAACGAAGCGTTTGTGTCTTGGCTAGGCCCTCAGTCTTTGAGCGATTTTAGCGATGGCCTTCAGGTTTTTGGGGTTTTGATCGGCACAGTACTTTTTATATGAAAGAGTAACAAACATACCTACATACGTCCTCACAAATTTTCCTATTTATAATATTAGCAAGATGTTTCCGTCGTAAACAGGATGAAAAATCGTATGATTTTTCAATAACCCATCAATCTGTGATCGACGTAAAATTTTCAAAGGAGCTTCCAAGAAGAAGAAGTCAATTAATGAAAGAAAGAAAGAAAGGAAAGAAAAAACATTAATTCATAAGAGCAAAGCACAAACTAACACTAAATAATGGAATATATATTTCCAAACTTTTCAGTATTTTGGAAGCACAAGCAAAAACAACGTAAATGTAAGTAGGTATATGAATATTTGAAATTTTCCACAAACCATTTTTCATACGAGTGAGATGTTTGCTACTCGTCATATAAAATCTAATATACAGAACCAAGACACAGTAAACCGTTTCACTCTTGTCCAGTTTTTCCTCTATTCAGCTGCTAGGTCTAGTTTCTCTTTATTTTTGTTTCGAACTGAGTTCGCTCCGTTTCTATGACAATATGACCTTCGGAAGTTTTTTGAGCCAACGCCAGCCGTCGATAGAATAAATATCTTGATAACATTCACACTTATTTTTACTGACCGCGATAATCTGCGCATAATATTAGAACTTAGAGTTGATGATTTAATTTGATTGATTTACGGATGTATCATAATACAATTATAGTACCCGAATGACCGGCTCGGTTGCTCGGTTTAGAGAGACAACGCCATATTCTACTGAAGTAGCTTTAGTGTTGCTACTCGCCAATAGATGTCAGGATTGTAGTAGTTTTTCATTGCCTGAAAACACGGATAAAACGACATTTTCTAAAAATGAATCCTTGCTAGATCGATTTATCGCCCCCGAAACCCCCTGCATACTAAATTTCATTAAAATCGTTGGAGCCGTTTCCAAGACTCCGAAATGTATATACAAGAATTGCTCGTTTGAAGTTCAAATGCTATAATGATCTATGATCTTTGTTATGGAGTAATTTTATTATGTATTATAAAAACGAGAGAGGAGCAGTAAATGATGAATGAATCAATGATAGGTGAGGTGCAGTGAGATGAGATAAAGTGAGATGAGGTGAGCCGTGAATCGTATGGTGAGGTGAGAAGAGAAGGGAGGCGAGGAGGGGTGAGGTGAAGGTAGATGAGATGAGTCGGAGGGAGTCTTAAAAATGCTACTGGCTAGCGAGCAGACCTTCAAGAATATACAAAATTAAATGATTTATAAAGAACAATCGAATTAGACAACATTCTCTGTTGTCAAAAGTGTCATTGAATAAAATATTTGCAAAGATCGAGAGCGTATCTATTTTTAGCGTTTATATCTTTATTTAAATGAACATGGGAATATATAAAATATCACATTTGACGTTTAAGGTCCATCAGTTCCACCAATTGAGGTATGCAATTTAAAAAAAATAACATGCAAATTACGACGATGTAATTATCTGTTACAATGTGGTTACAACGTCCAGAGAAGCGAGGAAGCGCACGCCGACCGACCGTGAGGGATCTCGAGATATGTTGCTGTAGTTTCAATATTACTATTTTTTCAAAACAGTACAAACATTGACGACCCGTGTGGCGCAATGGTTACCATGCCGGATCGCCGCGCCAAGGGTCCTGGGTTCGATTCCCAGCGAGGCAGAAATTTGAATGATGAGTTTGAATTTCTGTTCTCGGTCTGGGTGTGTGTTCTTGTCTCTGTGTGTTGTCTATGGCACCCACGACACAGGGAATCCTAGTGTGGGGCTATGAGTGTGAAGCGTTATTTATTTATTTATTGAGTATGGATTTATTACCAGTACAGTAATTAAGATTCATATCTTGATTTTTGAAATGAAAACTTCTTTAGGCGCATTGGACGCGCAAGTGCTTCAATGTTGTTTTGACACTAACTCCAAATTGATTGTGTAAGAGATGATAAACGGCTGATGACGGCTGTTAGGGATGTATGGAAGAAAAACGACTAAAAACGTATTGCGCCAACCCCAAATAAAATTGGGAAATGAGCAGGATGACGATAATCCTTTCGTATGCAGCAAGAGAATTTTCAACAACAGAGTTCATCGAATGTCATATGATCAGAAACTCAGAGTCCAGTTATATAAATAAAGTTCTTGCGCATTACAATATGAATCTGTGGTCACAACTTTACAAGTGTCAATTTAAAACTGTTAAAGGATTGTCAACAGTCTTTGACAGCTGACACTGCCTTTGTTTACATCACAATTCACATCACATGTCAAATCTTGTTCAAATAACAAATTCAAACTGCAATGATCACAGAACACTAGTATGAAGAAAACCTGACTACGCCTTTGTAGACTTCACCCTTAGTAACAGAACTTAGTTTGCATCAATTTGATTGATTTGCGGATATTTCACTATTATGAGGTTTTAATTAGATTGACTCTAACAGCAGTATCTAACTATGATATAATCTGGTTGGTTTGATATTACGCAAATTACCATGATTTAATTTGATTGATTTGCGAATGTATCACGCAGTAACGATGATATAATTTGATTGATTAATGTATCGTTTTTCGGATAAATATGAAGACCAGGTCCCACACTTATTAAAAGTCAGTTCTGATGATGGGTCCCAAGAGGATTTGAGGGAATTCCTCGAATAATATCTATGTACATATGTTTATGGCGATTTATACATCATAATTATGTTTCTCGAACACTGTTACTTAGAAGTCAGTTTTTGACGTGATAACGTCTATTAAAACGATGCCGGGTGCACGCTCGAAAAAGCATGACTCATCTGTCGCGTTCCGCGAGCGAGCGAACAATGGAGAAAGCGCCATCTATGAACAAAACTATATACACAATTAAGTCAGAAAGGAACTTGCTGAAAAAATAGTTTAGTTCAGGAGTTCTAGATGGCGTTGTAGTATAAAGAAAACATGAGAGGTGTCAAGGGACACCCGGATGGAACGAAGTTCCTTTCGATTTAAGTATTGTTTTGTTGTACAGCGCCATCTCTGTAAAACTCTGTGAATCACTTCAAAAAAAGTGTCGTCATTCGTAAGAATCAAAAAGTGTCGTAATTTTCCGTCTAGCCCCCTTTCACAACGCACGATAAGGAACTTCGTTCCAATAAAAGTTTTTAATTATAATTAATGTTTTGTCATGACGTTGTCACGTTAAACTACCATCCGTAAACCGACTTTACAGACAACCATTTTTTGTTAAAATTTTTCGATTCAGCCAATAGGCCATCATTAATATTATGGATTGTGATGATGAAGAGCTGCTATGTATACCACCACGCCCATCCAAAGACAAACAAATGAATTCCCAAATTCTCAGAACACGCGTAAATAATGGCCGTAATACCGACGGTATTGTGGTAGCGTCGGCAGAACAATCCTAACTATAAGCGTTAATTTGTGAGGTTGTATGGATGTTTGTTAGTCTTCCACGCTACACAAAACAGATTTTAATGAAATTTAGCACGTAGGACATGTTCGGGATCAAGATAATATAGGATCGGTTTTCGGCTTACATAAAAATATTGTTCATGTTAAATTTTCAAATGCTTATAAAACTTGCCAAGAAAAGAGCTGTCACGCTATTTGATGGTAAATGGCCATCGTAGACTGTGGATGTCAAGTAAGGCCTTTTGTCATGCGTAAGCTATCATCAATAGTCGCTTGCATCTTGCTTAGTAAAAGTAGGAAATCTGTCCACGAAAGCAACGTCGAGTTTGTCTATTGCCTATTTCATTATACAGCTTGCATTCAGTTGTCAAATGAAGGGCCGTAGACAGTAACCTAATATGAAATTAATTAACGTTTCCGATTGAAATTGAAGTGGTACAGGTAAAGTACTCTCTTTACTTCTCTCTCTATTTGGTTCTCCGTTTCCATTCAGGAATATTGCTACGAATCCAAAGCAATTTTTATTACAGTTTTATTAAAGTATAAATCAAAATAATCTGAGATTACGAAACATAATAAATAAATTATTGTTGCTATCTAAGCTTCAAAACGCATTATTTTTTATTAAATAATTTTTAATTCATTTCCCAGGCTTAGAATTTTTAAATTATAACTTTCACAAATAACAATAATAGTTCCTATACATCCCGCCAGATGGCAGCACAAGTAGCTACGACTTGTTTTGCTGTCGTTACAGCAATATGGCATGCGCGACAATCTGTTTGTTTGTCCATTATTAAATACATTCCGAGCTTCTCTCCTCTCTAGAATGGCTGTCTGTGTGTTGGAACTAAATGTGTATATAGCTATTATATGGGACTAGTTAGCCGTACTAGGAATACTGACCCCAATCCCATTCCAGCAGGTCGTAAGCAGCGATAGAAGCCGACTCGCTGATAAGGCTTTATAAGGGTTATTTTCAATTCTTTATCGGTTTCTTCAATACTGAAGTCATGCCCGTTCTGATCAGCCTTGGTAGCGGAGCTGATGAGATAAAGATCAGATTTATATTCTCATGAAGAAAGCATATTACAAAGTTGATGAGTATTTAAATGACAAGACTGCTTGGACATGAGTTTTTTTTATATCAAATATTGCAATAAGTAGTATTAAGTGCTGTCTGTAACTGTGAGTAGGAAAAAAATAACCCCGGGAGTTTCTTGCCGCTTCTTCTCCCGGGACCACTCACGGTAGGGATTTGTTGAAGCGATGGCGTTGAGTGACTTTCGAAAAGTGTTTGTAACAAACCTACTTTGAATAAAACTTATTTCATGTCATTTCATTTCAGCTACAACTATTTACTATTAATGGCCCACTGCTAAGCATAATACTGGCCATACAGTTCGAAGGACCGATAACCGTTGAGGAAGAAAGACCCTCTAATAACACCCACGTCTCGGAAAAAGGAGTATAAGACGTCCTCCGACCAGGTGGACTGATGAAGAAGACAGCGGGCATCCGTTGGATTCAGAAGGCTCAGGACCGGTCAGAGTGGCGCAAGTTAGGGGAGGCCCATATCCAGCAGTGGACCTCCAAGGGCTGATGGATGGACTGAGCATAATTCTCCTCTTGAGGAGGACAGCCACGTTGCTCCAGTGTGGATTGATGGAGGGGTTGGTGGCCAACCTAAGTGTCGGAAGACTTCATTCCGCCTGAAGACCTCCATAGCTTAACGATTTTATCTTATAACTGGTGCCATTTGTTGCTATGATAAAAATGTTTGTATGGTAAAAATCAAAAATCTAAAATGTGCCTAATGCATTGTTTTATTAGTCTCAAACCATCTTCGCATTATTGCCTTCCAAATAAGACCAGTTTGGGGCACATCGGTTGAATGGTTTCAAAGACATTAGTAAAAACATTTATTGTGTTTTATAAACAGGATTAATTTTTCAAGTGTGCGTGGATGGCCAAATCCGAAACCATGAGGAATAGCGAAAAATGCTCAAGAAATCTCGGGCACATTTTGATGAAAACTAAAACTTTTTGGAAAAATCAATATTCCTCGCCAGGAAACGAACCTGTTCATTTTGGAAAAATACACCCTATAATAATATTATTACACCATTCGATTGTGTAGCTAACAATGGTGGTATTCTGGGAAGTTATGACATATCCTTATATTATTATATGACTTACTCTTCTTCACATAATCCACCTGGTTATAAAGAGTTTATTTCAATTATTTAGTAAGAATTAGTTTAAATAATTTGATTTGTTATCACATTTATCCAACAAGGTTGTCTATTTTGTATTATATTATAGTATTTAAGCGTGTAAAAAATCCTAATAAAATTTTTAACAAAAAAACCGACTTCAAAAGAAGTACATCCTTTCCAATATTAATAAAAAAAGAATCATCGAAATCGGCTGGCGTGATGTAGAGTTATTCGTCCATTTGTCGCGCACATACTTAATGCAAATTTAAGACTTACATGGTTCTCTCATACATGCTATTATCAGATCTCGTTCAGATTTAAGTGGGACCACATGACAAGCACCAGCTTTCGATTAAAAAAATAATCATCAAATTCGGTTCACCCAGTCGAAAGTTCTGAGGTAACAAACACAAAAAAAATACATTCGAATTGAGAATCTCCTCCATTTTTGAAGTCAGTTAAAAACACAAATATCGCCCTAAACTCATAATCAATGGTACAGTATTGTTTCCCGTAGCGGCCGCTAGAGTGCGCCACTTGAATAGAACAATGCAAACATTCAATGAAA
The DNA here is from genome assembly GCA_963932265.1 of Thymelicus lineola. Taxonomy (NCBI): domain Eukaryota; kingdom Metazoa; phylum Arthropoda; class Insecta; order Lepidoptera; family Hesperiidae; genus Thymelicus; species Thymelicus lineola. Next base: position 8,191,458 of record OZ010708.1, on the reverse strand, counting down.
ATGAGAATTCTTTGCCTACCCACTTTTTGTTCATAAATAAACATTGTTTTGTGAAATTCGATTCCCTTTTTTATTGCGTATCTTTGTTTGAGGGTATGATGCAAAACGCATGCAATAAAAGTTTGCCAATTGCATTGAAGTATAATGTCATAGAACAGACATCTCGAACAAAATTGTGTGTCCCGGAGGAGGTTCCATTTTCAAATTCACCCCCGTTCTCCTTTCAAAATGGAACGAATCCTGAAGATTGAAGCCACGTGGAGCCAATGCATTGGGACATACATACGGTGTTCGCGGTGTCGGTTCTATACGCTAGTAATAATACTTCAATGGCCAATTGGCCCTTTTCCTCATTAGATGATAAAGATTTAATATTCAAATGGTGCTGCCATATCGCCGTCATAAAATGTTGTAAGATGTCATCCATCACCACCAACCATCCATCGGCGTTTGTCCATTGCCATTGTCAACCATCGGCGTTTCGCCGCGTGTCTGGATTTGAGGATTGTGGAAAATAGGCTAGGAAAATACTGCTAGTGTAGGTCAGTCCTTTTAATTGGTTAAAAAAGCGTTTTAAATCGATTTCGCGGTACAAAAACTAATTTAGAATTAGAACAGGGTCAGGTTTAATATTTGACTTTGAAAGGAGTCATTATTAATTTGGAGTCATATGAAACGTGGTTACAGGTAGACATTTCGCGTTGGAGTAGAAAATTTTAAAAGAGAGGGAACCAGGAATTTTGTTGTAATTAACCCCCCACGCTAAAATTTACAGTTACAGGTTTGTATCTAAGTCTTTGTATCTGTGTGTCTGTGTATCTGTTTGTGAGCTATTTATTTCCAAATAAAAAAGATCAGACGCTATCTATGGAAAACCAGAAAAAGATTTTTAGTCTTTGTTTGTATTATAGGAACTCCGTTGGGTTATAAGTTTCAAAGCTGTTTTGGTAAAATCAGTGAGTGTTTTTAAAACCTTGCTTAATGTAAATAAAATGGGACATCAGACAGGCCCCTTTCATCTCTCTCGCGCTTGTATAACTATACCTCGGATAGACGTGGATATTCGGGCTGCAAGGCTTGGATCGTAAAACCATCGCATCATTTGACGACCCTGTAGCCTAGTTGGTAGCGACCCTGCCTGCGAAGTCCCGGGTTCGATTCCCGGTTGGCAGATATTTATGTGACAGATAAATATTTATACTCAGGTGCAGGGTGTTATTGTGATGTGTTATATATGTCCACGCAACCCGCGATACAGGTGAAGACCTACTGCGTAGGTATGAGCATGTAAGCGTTTATATAAAACACAAAAAATGTTTGTATGGATGCCCTTTATAGATTCTGTAGCCATCCAACCGATATGTCTCAAAATGGTTTCATTTGAAAGGCAATAATCCAAAGGTGGTTTAAGACTACTAAAACAATGCATTAGGCATATAAGTTCCATTGATAAAGTCGATTTTCCAATTTGAAGATAATATGTCTGGACATGAGAAGCATTAGGTCGGATGTGTAAAATGCTAACTTTTCAGGAGAGCAAAAACAAAATTGACAAACATTTTTTCTTCAGCATTATTGAACTATAAGTATTTCAGTCAGTATTCTTTTTTTAATATTTTGTAGGCAATAGTACCTTTTAATTTTTATTACAAGTATCACCCTAACTGTTAAAATGAGTTTAATACAATTTTTAATCTATAAAATTTTTGTACATCAGACTTTATGCCTGAAATATATTCATACAAAACATTATTATTACAACAATAAAATCCTATATTAAGAACAGACTTTATGCCTTTGTAGCGATAAGCAACATTTTTTCAAGCATAATACTATATTTGAAGATACGTACTACAATTTGAAGTAAACTTTAGAGGCATAAATGCATATCTGCTGATGCTACCAGCGTATTAGGCCAAACATTTTTGATTCATAATAGCTTAAGTTGAAATACGGATCATAAAACTATTAATAATTTGGTGCATAGAGATTTAAGTAAATATAAATGCTTATGGCTCTCGGGTATTTGAAAAAGTCTGTATAACCGACATTATGCATGAGTGTATCTTTACAACGGTAAGAGATAGAGATACCACGGTCAGATCGTTGGAAAGAGAAACAAAAACTTAATATCGGTATACTAAAAAGTCATTTTCGTCGTATGTGCACATCCGACCTAATGATTCTCATGTCCAGATGTAAAGATGACTCAATAACTTCAACGCCAACACAAAAACACTGATCTGATTCTCATTCGAATTTTTTTAGCGTAGTGGAACACGCCGGGTGTTCTAGTAATTAATATAATATTGTAGAAGATAAGAAGAAATATTGAGAACCGGGGGTATAAAAGGAGGAGCAGACCACCTCCGAGTTTAGTTCACATCCAGCCGTTATCTGGGACGTTACTCTGCCATTTTTGTTGTCGAATCGCTGCTAAATTTTTGTTAAATCATTCATGTCGTAATTAATTAAATTCTGATTGTGTAGAATTGTTTCGTTTTGATAAATTCATTAAAATTAAATTTTAGGTTATAAAAATTTGTTTTTAAAAAAATAATTTTCTGACGAATATCCAAGAATATAATATTATAATATAATATTTGATTGTACTCAGTATTACCTGCGTTTTGATTAACTTGTATAAAGCAAAAGCAAAGCAACAACCCATAATTGTCCCACTGCTGGGCTCGGGGTCTCCTCTCCCAATGTGAGGGGTACAGGCCATAGTCTACCACGCTGGCCAAGTGCGGATTGGTAGACTTCACACACCTTTGAGAACATTATGGAGAACTCTCCGGTGTGCAGGTTTCCTCACGATGTTTTCCTTCTCCGAAGCAAGTGATAAATTAACTTGTAATACGCACATCATATTTGAAAATTAGAGGTGCGTGCCAGGATTTGAACCCGGGGCCCTCGCGTTCGGGAGACCAACGTTCTAACCACTAGGCTATCACTGCTTTATAATCACTGATTAACTAGTATAAAATGTATAAAATAAGTGAAGTGCTCACTGTAGCATAGTGCCGACCCGTGAGTCAGGCCGCGGGCTATTCATTTGGGAAATCAGAGTATGTTTACATGTCGCACAGAGGGCAGAGTAGAAATGGTACAAGTTCATCTTATATATAAAATTCTCGTGTCACAATGTTAGTTACCATACTCCTCCGAAACGGCTTGACCGATTTTTATGAAATTTTATATGCATACTCAGTAGGTCTGAAAATCGGCTATCTATTTTTCATACCACTAAGTGATAAGGATTGTCCACCCCTAACATTTTTTTTCATTTTTTATTTTTTTTATAATGTGGCATTAAAAAATACATACAACCCTAAATTTTCACCCTTCTAACACCAACCCCTATTTTTAATATGATTTTTAGGCGATACGAAGTTCACCCGGTCAGCTAGTAGTACGTTTACTTTGAACAAGTGATAAAATAAGCAAATTTCATGTATTTACATATCGACGCTTGAAAGGAAAAATTGACTAAGCGACATTGAGCTAACTTTACAGTAGAGCAGTTTCAAGTGGAATTTTTTTGGATAACTCAAGAACTACTTGTTAGATCTCGCTCAAATTTAAATGAGACCACATAACAAATACCATCTTTCGAATATAAAAAGAAACATCAAAATTGGTACACCCAGTAAAAAGTTATGAGGTAAGACCCTAAAAAACAGTCGAATTGAGAACCTCCTCCTTTTTTAATTCAGTTAAAAATACAGCATTAAATATCAGTTGCAATAGCAATATTTTTTATACCAACTTCAAAAAATACGAGGCTGAATTCAGTTGTATTTTTGGATTATTAGCAGAAAGCCGCACAAAAACAAAACGGCCATTGATTGTGGATTTTTACTAACAAGAAACAAACTTCATCTCCTTTTTAATGTTTGTTATTATCATTTGGAACGAAGTTCCTTATCGCGCGTTGTGAAAGGGCTAGACGGAAAAAATTCTTACAAAAAGTTGTCACGACACTTTTTGATTCTTACGAAAAGTTGTCACGACACTTTTTGCTATTTTACTTAAGCCCTAACATAAGTAAAATAGGAAATATCGAAAGGAACTTCGTTCCATCCGGGTGTCCCTTGACACCTCTCAAGTTTTTTTATTTATTGCTTCAAATATGGTTACAATTGATGTTATAAAAATATTACTTCAGAACTTCGTCATTTATTAATGGATTTGGATGGTTGTTTTTATCTGAAAGGATTTAGGCATAACTATATAAAGTACTCTGTGGATATAGGTACTTCCAGATTGATTCAAAATCATCAAAAGTCAATTCTGATGACGGGATTTATGAGGAATCGAGGAAACTTTACAAATATTATAGACATACAAATAGCGATTTTGATTTCGCGATAATTCTAGTGATCCTTTTATAATGATGATCTTTCGAGTCTTAGATTGTTTTTTTCATCCGCCATCTCTCATGACATACACCACCGCCTAACACCCCAGTATGGACGGTAATTCACAAGTTAGACGGGCTACCTGACTCTCACCTCTAGTACCACGTAGCCTTTACTGCGGGTTCGTTTCGCTTTATTTATGACAATCTCATCTGACTTAATCACCAATAATTCTTTTTTTACCCAACTGCAAGGAGAAGTTATTATTTCACGCGAATCTTGCGCGTTGGATGGATAGCACATCGCTATAGCACCCATGTTTTAAAATAGTTGTCTGGAGAACATATATAAAAATGGAGCGTCAGAAAATACGTGAACTTAACTTCAAGGTGTCTGTAAAGCAAAATGGCCCACGAAATGTATTTGGGAGTATTGACAACTTATTTCTAACTATATTATCTAGAACATACGTGAAAATCAGCCATGAGAAAATACGTGAACTTAGTAATGATTTTTTGTACCTTGATCACCTGATACCTGGAAATTGGCCGTTTTTCCAAGCTAGCAAGTAGGCATACGATCATAGTACATACTAACACTACTCAATCGTCCACATTTCATCCGTCAGAAAATAAGTGATGTCTGGCGGCCCTGGGCTCTCCACCTATTCGTGAGCTAGTCTCGAGGCGAGGCGACTACGTTACGAATCCGATAAGTGTGCTTTACAGTAGGGAGTTTCATACAAAGAATACTGACATGCAAGAGTTGATACGTTTACGTTCCGTTTACGAGTTGATATGTGTGCTACGACCATTAAGCGTCACGCGAACTCCAATTACGCCGTAATACGCATAAATTATGCACAATTACGCGATTTGTGTAATCCACACGTAAATTACGGAAGTCTCTGATAAAATTATTCTGTAAATTCATTTTCATGTGTTAGAATTTTGATTCAATTATTTATGTTGGCGGAGAATTTAGAAAGTAGAATGCTATTAAGAAGTTTCAGAGAAAGCCCGCTCTGCGGTCAAATTTCGACCTTAATTACGCGAATGGAGGAGTATGAAAGGCACTGTTAAAGATTGAATGGAGAAGAAGTGCAGCAAGCTAATGTTTTTGTATAATGTGAATTAGAAATACATAAAATTAATAAAATAAGCATTACATACACTATCATGGATTTGACACATACACGTAAAGGTTACATTCTCAATTGAAATTGTTAATGTGAATCTCAAATCGAGCTAAATTTTATCCGTCGGATTGTAATTAAATTTCTTAGATATCTAGACACGCGGCAGCGTGTCAAGCCAAGTTCAAGCAAAGGAACTGGCTAGCCAGCGCCGAGTGTAATATTACACGAACCACTTGGTGCCACTTTTGACCCTTTTAAACCTCAAAACCTCTTTAACGTAAACACATAAAACTACGTGTGTTTGATTATATCCATATGGACACGTAGAAGACCAAATTTCATTAAGCTAGCTCAAACGGTTACAAAGATATGAAGGTCAAAAAGTCGTAAATTTTAGCACTGACTGACTGACATATAGTACCTAAATCTAACCTACTTCCAGATAACCTAGAAGGATGAAATTTGGAATCCAGCTCGGTAATTGTGTGTAAGCATAGGAAAAAATCAAAAAATTTAAAAATGTCGAAAAATAAGTGGTGTCCCCATACAAAATTTGTATGGGACCGAAGCAGAGCCATCTAGCGGCAGTGAAAAGAAAAGCTTCGGTCCCATACAAATCTTAACCAACTCGCATTTACATTGTGAGCCCGTTATGTCACGTAAAACTCGCACTAAGGCCTCTGTGCACGCGGGGCTCAATATGACATACTTCAGCGCATGGAGTATTGAGGTAGAACGAGGGCCATCTCATATGAAGGGAAAGTTGAAAAAGTTTCCAGCTGTTTACAAAAAATAGAGGTTCCAATAATGGCCATTTCTAAATGGCGCTAGTGTGTGACAAATAGATATATGAAAGAAAGAAAGAAATTATTTATTTTGCTAAGCACTGCAACAATTTATAAAATTTGCACTAAATAAATCATTTATAAAATATTATAAGTTATAAAATCGACATAACCTGCTGCAGCACTGCTCAACAAAAAAGGTACGCACTCAGCATATGCCGCGGGCTCCCCCCCAGGGGTTGCCCGCCTTATCGTGACGGGGGGGCTTAGTAACCGTGGACGGGTCACCCACGGTGAAGCTAAGAGGCAACCAGGGCCGGCCAGTTTGGGCCGCCGGTTGGCCCGAGGAAAGCGCTCCCAGCGGGCTGAACAAGTTCGCTGTGGACGTGCGTGGAGGAGGAACCGCAGAAGAAGAGGAGTGCCGGTATAACGGTGCTCCGTTCTCCCTTTCTTCTGCGGCCGTGGAGGGATCGCATGGGAAGAGGCGTGTTGGTATTACGGTGCGCCACTCCCCCTACTCTCTGCGAGCTGGCGGGGCCGTTCCGCCGAAACGGCACTGGTGGGGTCGCAAAAGAAGAGGCATGTCGGTATTACGGGGCGCCGCTTGCCCTATCCTCTGCGGCCGAGGTGTGGTCGGTGGAAGAACCACAGACCTAATCTTCCACGGGGACCAGTTATCTGGTATCGATGGCTTCCTAGTAGCAGTCTCGAGGGGAGTCTGCTACAGCACTGGTGGAGGCCGAGGGGGGAGGCGCACCTTACCATCTGGTGCGCTCATCGTGGAGGGCTTTCGCGATGGAGCCGCTTGTGGGTGGCTGCCGCTGGCGGGGTCACGGATGTGTGCGAAAGCGTTCCCGTAACCCCGTTACAAGGCGGCGAGGAGGAAGATGGGGGGGGGGGGGGGTTTATTGGGTATATCATGGGTCTCATTAGCCTATACGAGAGTTCCACATAACCACTCGGGTAACCCCTGCGCCTGGGTGGTATGCGTAATGCATTTTCCCCCCCGGGGAAAAAAAAGGGTAACCACGGCTACTGATTTTCAGTACGACCTTTATTGTGTATGTGAACATGGCTGTTGTAAACGGAGTGAAGTTTGCTGAGTTATGCCACCCTAATCAATGGCGCTAGTGTCCGCCAAATAGGTATTCGAAAATAGTTGTTGTAGACCGCACCGCAGCCCCACCCGTAATTTTACGCGTTTCCACCCATGAAACGTCAATTTAGTATCTAAGATTTGTGAACAGGGTATATTTTTCTTTACAAAAAGTAATGATATCCCACCAAAAACACAAATGTAAAAAAGGAGAGCCAAGTTCAATACAAAAATTATGCTTGGCTGTGGGCTTCGCCGCAAAAAGAATGGAGATCTAAATGAGTGCCAAGTTCTGTGCAAAATCTAAATATGTATTTATAGGAACAAAATAACATTATGAACAAGTATTAAACTCAATTTCTTTGCTTTATTGGATACCTATAACAATTGCTGTTATTTAAAAAAGTGAGATCTTAAAGTAGGTTAGATTTGACTTGGCCAGTTTTCATTACATCAGTCATAAAAGTCAGTGTGATAAAAACTGGCCAAGTCAAATCTAACCTACTTTAAGATCTCACTTTTTTAAATAACAGCAATTGTTATAGGTATCCAATAAAGCAAAGAAATTGAGTTTAATAGTTGTTCATAATGTTATTTTGTTCCTATAAATACATATTTAGATTTTGCACAGAACTTGGCACTCATTTAGATCTCCATTCTTTTTGCGGCGAAGCCCACAGCCAAGCATAATTTTTGTATTGAACTTGGCTCTCCTTTTTTACATTTATGTTTTTGGTGGGATAATTTTTTATGTATGAATCGATTGAAATATAACAAATCCTAAATCCATCCTAAAGTACGTGAAATCGTAAACTTCAATGAAAATAACATTTATTTATTTATTTTGGATTACTAACATAAGATACCGCGTTAATATTTCTGAAACAATTATTTTTATAACAATTATAAATACATAGATTTTTCCATCTGTGATATTAACCGATTAAAAAAATTGCCTCAATTATCTTCTATGTAGACAGTTACAGTTTTGGAACGAAGTTCCTTATCGCGCGTTGTGAAAGGGGGCTAGACGGAAAATTACGACACTTTTTGATTCTTACGAATGACGACACTTTTTTTGAAGTGATTCACAGAGTTTTACAGAGATGGCGCTGTACTACAAAACAATACTTAAATCGAAAGGAACTTCGTTCCATCCGGGTGTCCCTTGACACCTCTCATTTTTTTATTTTAATAGGGATGTTGACTAATTTTAGGATTCAATTTTATTTTATAGATATGACCTTAATATTCACGAAAAAAATATTATAAAAATAATAATCTTCAATTTAAAAACAAAAATTGATAAATAAAAATCATTATCAAATTTCCCACCAAAAACGTCACGTGACGTCACTAAACGATATTCAATACTATCTGTCTGCTAAGTTTCTTGAATTTCCATATAAAATTGTTCCAATGACGTCATATTCTCAAAATGGCGTTTGAGGTCACGTGTCAGTGAGTACAATTTTTTACATTTTAAATTAATGATATTTAATTTATTGTGATTGATTTCAATAAAAGAATCATATTTTAGCCCTTTAAATGTTACCACTAATATTTTAGACATAAATTTATATTAATTTATAATTAGTGTCAACATCCCAATTATTATGACGATGGTATGATATATTATACAAGAAGGGAGGAATAACATTTGGTACATAACAATACATACCATTATTTATAACACGACTACAATATACAATGTTAAAATCTTCCATAGGCCTAGTGCAACAGATTTAAAACATGACTAAGTGTTAACATATACCTTCTTAAAGCAGAGATTAAGCACCTAATCGTTAAGTTCTAGTTAGTTCTTTCTCGACATAAGATTAAATAAAATGAAGTGAAATGAAAAATCGCTTACAGAAGCCAGTAATATATGCATTATTTAAACTCCAATTTATTTTTTTACTTTGACACTGAAAATGCATTACTTACAAATCCATTACTTCATGAAACTATGGTTTTCTTGACACTAGTGATGACATGTATCTTAGCTTCCAACATTTAGCAATATCGTGTGGTGAGGGGAAGATAGGAGAGAATTGAGGAGAGGTGAGATTCAGGTCAGTACGATGTGGTGTGGAGTCGTAGATAAGATGAGTTGGAGGGAGTCTTACAAAACGTTACTGGCTGGCGAACAAACCTTCGAGAATAGACCGATGATTAATATAAACAATCAAAGTGGGAGAATGTTGTCAATGGTGTCATTAAATAAAATTAATGCACAAAGTATCAGCGAATTTATTTTCAGCGTTTATAGAAGATTATTCAGGCAAATTTTATCAGATACTAGGAAATCGCCCTAACTTCGCTTCGGGAAAAATAGTAAAAAAAACATGTAATATAGCCTATGTTACCCGGGGATAGTGTAGCTTCCCAACAGTGAAAGAATTTTTCAAATCGGTTCGCTAGTTTCGGAGCCTATTCAATGCAAACAAACAATCAAATCTTTCCTCTTTATAATATTAGTATAGATAACTCCAGTTTAACGGTCGATGTCCCAGTATCACCGGCCCGCTTTTAATTAACCTGATAGTGGGAAGCGAATGAATATTTAATGTACAATTACCAACAGTTCCATCTAGCGGTAGATGGTAGCATTAAGATTGCTGTAGCTGCGGGTAGGTATAGATTACTTTTTAAATTAATGGCAGTTGCTTTCGAGTATGGTTGTCGATTTGGTTAAACGTTACGTTATATTTAAGGATGGTAAATGACAAAGTGCTCATAGCCCGGTAGCTTGTCTCCATTCTTAAGTGATCTACGAAGCTAAGCACTAGCGGGCGCGGTCAGTAGTTAGATGAATGACCGCTAATGGCAAAAAATTGTAATGGCACGTAAAGCCGTCCTTTTTGTAATCATAAGTTAACAGTTGTTAAGCTTTTTCGGAAGGAGTGGGCCATTAAGCCAAAAGAAAAAGACAGATATATCCGGCTGTAATGGCATTGGACTGGCTTTGTGCTCGAAGGACCAATTAATGTTGGATGAAGTAAAAAAATGTAAAACTGTAAAAAAATATTAATTTAGAGATGGAAAAGAACCAGGTCGGACATATATTTCAGAACTGACTTAATTGTCATTGAACTGACCATATGCTCGAAGGACCAATGGTTAGAGAAGGTTACGTAAAATAAAAATTGAAACCATATCTTGGTAAGAGGAGTATATGATAGATCAGTGGAATGAAGACTTGAAGAAGACAGTGAGTATCAGCCGGATTTAAAAGACCCAGAAATGGTCAGAGTGAAGCAATAGAGGAAAAATATTTCCTTTGGTAGATTTATGGGTGGATGGATGGATGGATTTATGGTGTTATTATTGTAAAACAATGGTAACACATTCCTTGGCATTACTCAACTCATATTTAGCTATATTTATAGATTACTTAATAGTAATCACATCAAAATCGGTTCACTAATTTATACGAGTTGTTTGGACAAACATAAGCCTTAAGCACTACACTTAATGAACCAAAAATTTGTTTTTTAATTCAATATTGCAATCTCATATTTTCCACAAACAGCTATTTATATTACAGAAGAAAATCGAGGTCATTCTTGTCTAAGCAATATTAATCTAGGAATCGAACCGACTACCTTTTTGATTAAGACTTCCATTAGTTCGAAATGCACTGTAGTATAAACATTTAAATTTAATTAAAACACCGAGACCCATACATTTCGAATCTTATCACCTCACTATAAAGTATATTTTGCTTTAACATATAACATTAACGTTATATGTCATATATATCAAGATTAGTTCTCACCGAATACTACACTGAACTCGACATTCAAAAACAGACCTTAACTTAAAGCATCATGATGTAATATCCAATAAACGAAGTGGCATAGTCCGTTTATAAATGAACGTAGTATCTCAATATTTGGTTAATGGAATTTAAACTTTAAACCATTGTAATAGACATGATTTCAGGTCAAGACGATTAGAGCTACGTTAGTGCTAAGTGATGTACGTAGTAAAGAGATAATGCAAAGTTCAAATAGTATAGTGATGGGGATTGTGTCAAAACATCGATATTTTATTGTTTTGTTCATAACTGAGATTATTATTACAATTTGTACAATAGGGGCCGTTCAAGTATTACGTAAGCACTATGGGGGGGTGGAGGGGTCTTTGTTTTGCTTATTTTGGATGACATGGGGGGTAGGGGAGTCTAGATGATGATTACGTCATTGATAGTTATTTACTTTTTTACACTTTTTTTGAAAAATGTTTACGTAAGCATAGGGGGAGGGGTAAGAGCTTTGCTTACTTTTGCTAACAAGGGAGATGGGGGGGTAAATAGTTGTAATAAATCTGCTTACGTAATATTTGAACGGCCCCATACTAGGCTGAAATAAAACGCTTTTACACTCATACATCATTAATGGGTTGAAGGCACAAGTAAGGATGCTGTGCTTCAGCACCGATTAAAATACACAGGATCACTAATTACGCCACAAGGTTACCCAAGCCCCACGTTGGGCGCCAATTAGGCTTAAAACACAATATAGACCAACTAGGCTAAAATTGTCGTTATAGAAGTCCCACGATGGGCGACAATTTTTTGAACGAAGTTCCTTATCGCACGTTGTGAAAGGGGGCTAGACGGAAAATTTCGACACTTTTTGATTTTACGAATGACTACACTTTTTTTGAAGTGATTCACAGAGTTTTACAGAGATGGCGCTGTACAACTTTCTGAATCACGCTGTTGAAATTCTTTGGCGCTAACATAAGTAAAATAGGAAATATCGAAAGCAACTTCGTTCCATCCGGGTGTCCCTTGACACCTCTCAAGTTTTTTGCAGGTTCACTAACAACACACAAGGCTGACGATACCCAAGTGACATTTTGGGCGCCAATTTATTATTAGGTTAAACTCAATGTAGACTAACTAGACAAGTTTAGCACACGTTCATTAAAAACTAGGCTAAAGTGTCTTCAATACGAGTCCTATTGGGCAACAATTTTTTATGTAACAAGCTGACAATTAAATAGACAAGCAACTAGATGGTAAGAAGTTATGGATACCAGTAATACCGCAAACTAATGAATTTCATCCAATAAAGAAGATAGAGAAAGAAAGAACTCTTAACTCTCAAAGTGACTTAAGTGCCAAAAGTGGTAGCTAACCAGGCAGAATTCAAGCCTAGTCACTTCCTATGACACCCTAGTATGCCAGTGTGTGATAAGGGTCTATAATAACACCTCAAAAGCAACAACCCATAATTGTCCTACTGCTGGGCTCGGGGTCTCCTCTCACAATGTGAGGGGTACAGGCCATAGTCTACCACGCTGGCCAAGTGCGGATTGGTAGACTTCACACACCTTTGAGAACATTATGGAGAACTCTCAGGTGTGCAGGTTTCCTCACGATGTTTTCCTTCACCGAAGCAAGTGATAATTAACTTGTAATACGCACTCTAATTTTCAAAAACACCTCAATACAGATTGTCAATATGTCCCACGTTGGGCGCCAAATTTAATTAGGTAAAAACTCAGTGCTGTTCCAAGCCGTCAGCTATTATTTCGTGATGTATTTAACAATTTCGGTGTATTATTACAGTTCCATCTAAATTGTTTACCTTTCATCAAGAGAGCTCGGACCCTGTTTTTTAATAAATTCGTTGTTAAATGTTTAGCGTTGTTTTTGCTAGCTGTACCGCCCTTTGTGCGCGAAAAACGTTGTGTTGTTATTCAACTATAGAGGTACAATAGAAATATGCTTAATATACACAAAATACTGTTTGTGATAGGTCAAAAATTAAAATTGTGGTCTTTTCATTGCTACTAAATTAATAAGTCGGCCAAGTACGCGTGTAGGATTCCGTAGTTTATAGAATATTACTCATTAACTACTTAGCTAATATAGTCGTGATAGTTTTCCGTTTAAATTCACAATATGGTATATGTATCTTATCTATAGATATTGGATATACTACTGCCGGAAAGAAACAAAAAAGGTGGTTGCAGATCTAGTAATTTCTATGCGTCCTTGTCTTACATACGTATACACTATAGTACAACTTGCCACGAATTGTGACCTATTATTTCCATGTACTATTTTACAAGCGGATCACGTATCAATTTCGGGGCTTTATCATAGAACAGTACATCACATCCTATGAAAGATTACACCTTAATAAAGCGATATAGAACTCATCTTACCAATTGATAGACTGTCGTACTTTTGTGTAGCGAAGCAACTTTTTTATAAAAGGTGAAATGGACTTTGAAATTGGAAAAAATTACAGAAAAGTTTAAAGGGAATCGAATGTTCGTAATATAGGCATGTTATGGGGCAAGAGGAAACGCATGTAACGAAATGAGTGATGGATATTAATGTGGATAGACGAATGGGACGACAACGATCAAAAGAAAGATGGATGGATTGTGTGAGATATGGTATGAAAATTAAGGGGGTTAATGTGGAGATGATGGCTGACGGGAGAACATATTGCACGGACCTCAAATAACGTTGAAACATGGGCATAATTATGATTGTGATGATGATGAAATGAATATGACAAGTGAACGAAGCCGTAAGGACAACAATAATATCAAAAATGTCACTATAGTTTAAGTACCAAAGGTAGTCTATACTGATATTATAAAGAGGAAACATTTGATTGTTTGTTTGCATCGAATAGGAATAGGCTCCGAAACTACCGAACTGATTTGAAAAATTCTTTCACTGTTGGGAAGCTACACTATCCCCAAGTGAAATAGGCTATATTTTTTTACTATTTTCCCGAAGCGAAGGGAGGGCGATTTCCTAGTATTATAATATTTATTAGGTAATACTATAACTAAATAAGCGGTAACAAATACTGCCTTAAGTAAAGGTAAAGATGAAATCTATAAACCATTTATTTTTTGTGAACATAATTATTTCCAAAGCCGAAGGCGTTCCTAGAATGATATAATCCGATAGCAAAAAGCTTCAAAGACCTTAGATCTTGTAATATTTTATTATGATGTTCTAGAGTTTTTATTTGTATATCTTATTCTAATGGTTTCAAATTATTAAAAATACGAAATCCACGCGCGCGAAGCCACGAGCATATAAATCTAAATTTATTAATTAAAAATTTCGTTTCGAAGCCACTCTACCGCGGGCAAAGCCATGGGCATAAGTTAGTATTGTTCATTATAAATCTTACCTTAAACTTACCTAATTTATTTCGAAGTTACCTCAGTTTAACTTACCTTTCGATGCAGACGTCCCATGCACTCCATTCGCCATCGCCATCATTGGAATCATCTAGAATAGAAAATTTAATATATTACAGGTAAGTAAAATAGGTTTTCTTAATCAAAGATGTTATGAAACTCTGTCGGTATCTGTAACCGAAACTAGCTTAGTAGCGCTATATATGAATATGTCGGAAAGTTTATTAAAATAATTGTTTTGATAATTTGCCGGTTTCGGATAAATTCTTAGAAAGAAAATTCAATAATTTCAGTTCCGATCACAAAGTTTTTATAATGGAAATAGCTGGCTTACGTAAACGATCCACCTGATGGTAAGTTAGCCACATCGCCCATGGACATCAACAACATCAAAGGCATCACTGATGCGTTGCCAGCTATGAAAGAGAAAATAATTCTTGACAAAAATAACCAACTTCAAAATTAGGCATAACTCAAAAACTGCTCGTCAGATCTCGTTCAAATTTAAGTAGAACTACATAAAAAAGAATCATCAAAATCGGTTCACCCAGTCGAAAGTTCTGAGGTAACAAATATAAAAATATACAGTTGAATTGAGAACCTCCTCCTTTTTGAAGTCGGTTGAAAAGAAAGAAAGCCCCTGAAAATCCCTGTTCTGAAGCAAATTACAGCTAGGATAGTCTATAATTATGATTTAATAGTGTTTCAAATACAACACGATATGCAACATGATATGTTATTTAATAATTACTCGGATATTTTTACAGTTCATAGTTCTAATTGTACTCTTTAGCTAGAGCAATAATAACTCTATTGCAAACAAGTTAGTTGCCAATTTCGCTTGCAGCTGAGTTAACGATACTAAGCAATGTGCTGATACCAGGCCGTGTTGCCCTGGAGGGTTGCTTGTTTCCAATGTTATACACGGCACGATAACGGCACGATATCGTTAACGTTGTTCAAACTTATAGCATTGTCATGTAGGTAAGAATTTATTATACAAATATAGAGTTATACACTTATACCTCGTGGAGTCTGTGGTTACCAATATGATGGTATGACCAGGTGTGACCTGGTAACTGGTATAGTTACGGTTTTTAGGATTAAGGAGTATGAAGGGAATACACGAATGATGCGCAGTAGATTTGTTTTCTTACTGATTTCATTTGAAAGAAAGAAAGAAAGAAAGAAAGAAAGAAAATATTTATTTTGCTAAGCACTGCAACAAGTTACAAAATTTACACTAAATAAACCATTTACAAAATATTATAAGTTATGAAATCGATATATCCTGCTGCAGCGCTGCTCAACAAAAAAGGTACGCACTCAGCATATGCCGCGGTGAACCACGGCTACTGATTTTCAGTACGACCTTTATTGTGTCGCAGTTCGGACGAGAGATTACAGTTCGCCGCATAAAGAAAAAAAAAATTATACATATCATTACAGTTTCAACTTTCGGTTTCAGTATCGTTTCAGTTTCATTTGTGACTTGTACCTAATAATCGTTACTTCAATCGAACATTGCATTAACAGAAGGAATTGACATTAATTTATGATACTACACCCCCAAACTATTATAGTAGTCATTGTCTCAACATACGAGCAGAGCCTTCTAATGGTACATGGTCATCGTCTCCCATGAACCACACGCTCGGTGGTAAGACTTCGCGTAAGGATTATTATTTTTTCATCAAGCTCTCGCTAGCTCTTTCTTGAGTTAGTCCCTTAGTTCCCGAAGTAGTCCAGGTGGACCACCAGGGGTCCACGGGAGACTCGATGGTTAACGTGACAAAAAATCCTCATTTTTATCGAAAACTATCTAACTATCTAACTATCTAACTAATATCTATATAATTTAAACGCAGCCGCAACGCAAATTTCCATAGTTAGATCTAATCTTCACATTTTTTGTCGAGTTTTGTGAATATGGTAGAAATGTAGTTGCAGGGGGTCCTTCGGAACCAGCTAAATTTTGAAAGTGGTCTATGAGAAAAAAAGTATGAACATGAAGTGGAACCTCTGACATAGTCAAACGATACGCCGTGTTGTAATGGGAGATGAAAGACAGTTATTTCCTTTCTCCATTTCTCTTTTTTCTTGTCCAGCATCGTATTGGTGTTGCCTATGGTATTTCTATTGTCTACAACCGATGTCGTTGAAAACCCAGGTCATCAGATAACCATCAGATATTGTCAATAATTATCAGTCATCAAAACATCCAGTACCTACATTTTATCGTCATCATTCGAAGCCGAAATCCAGTTAACACTCCTTCTTAAGTATCTGTCCTATCTAAATAATATATATGTTAAAGATTATGAGGATGAGTGGATATTTGTTGCTCTTTCACCCAAAAAATACTGAACAGATTTTCATGGAATTTAACACACAAGTAGACCATGGTCCGGAATAAAATATGGAATACTTATTCGGGAAAATCTGGGCAATGCCGCAGGAGATTGCTAGTTTATTATATATAAATTACGTGTCACGATGTTTGTCTGCGATGGACTCCTAAACTACTTAACCGATTTTAATCTTTGCACACCGTGTGCAGTTTGATCCGACTTGAAAGATAGGATAGCTTACATCTCAATTTATAGTCGTAATATTATACATAATTTCCGCGTTCGAAGCGTAGCAACAACCCATAATTGTCCCACTGCTGGGCTCGGGGTCTCCTCTTACAATGTGAAGGGTATAGGCCATAGACTACCACGCTGGCCAAGTGCGGATTGGTAGACTCCACACACCTTTGAGAACTTTCTTGAGAACTTTCCGGTGTGCAGGTTTCCTCACGATGTTTTCCTTCACCGAAGCAAGTGATAATTAACTTGTAATACGCACATAATATTAGAAAATTAGAGATGCGTGCCAGGATTTGAACTCACGCCCCTTGGTTCGGGAGACCAACGTTCTAACCGCTAGGCTATCACTGCTATCACTGCTGTTCGAAGCGTAAGAAGTGTAATATAAAGATTTAACCGTGTGTCCAATGGAAACAAGTCATCCCGTCCAACTAATTACCTAGCGTGCCCCCGGGGCGCTGCTAGAACAAGTCAGTAGCGATGTAACATCTTTAGCGTACCTGTATCTTTGTTCTCAACGTCTGTTTCGATAGCAGATACGAGCTCTAATGGTCAATCATTGAAAGAAAGAATGAAAGATAAAACATGATTTTAAACTTAACTCATCGCGGACTGTAAACATTTTTAGTATAATACGGGTACTCACGATATATATTTTATACGCCGATATTTCGACCCAGTTACAGAGATCGTGGTCACGGCTAGACTGCGGTGGCGCGGTGAAACTCTTGACAGGTTGACAAACGACGTTGATATTAGTCTTTGACGGATGACGGATGTCAAGAACCGGATGTTGGATGTCGGATGGCGTTTGCCACTAATACATTAGTCTGTCTACCTTACGTCTCGACGTACTGGGTCGAAATATCGGTGTATAAAATATATATCGTGAGTACCCGTATTATACTAAAAATGAAATAAGATAAAATACTATTAAAGACAATAGTAATGATATGATGTCGTTGTGAAACGTCTTTTTAACTCCCGACGAAAAAAGAGGGGTATTATAAGTTTGCGTTTCTGTGTATCTGTGTGTTTGTCGCATAGTAACTCTCAAATAGGTGAACCGATTTTAATCTAGTTTTTTTTGTTTGAAAGGTGACTAAAACGAGAGTATTCTTACCTGTATGTACGTACGTATGTACGAGTGTAAATAAAACTTACAGGATTTTTAAAATTTTAATTTAAGTTAACTTAATAAGAGTGTTTCCCTTTCTGATTTTTTAGTTTATTAATATTTGACATGACATATCTTTACATTTATTCGACGCAATATATCTAATCTATTTTAAATTAAATAAAATCTGTTTATTAAGGGATAAGGATAATATACGCTTTACATTTTCACTTTCCCACTGTTTTTTCCAATCAATGCCATCTAGTAACAGTTTCATGTTACTTGTTTCCTTTCTGAAATTATAGATGGCTCTGATCACATTTGTTCAGTGCTGTTTTATAGTACGAATAGAATTTTCTTTTCAGTATAATAATACAGTAAAATATTAAAATGTATATCCATATATGAGACATAATATAATATTGGCACTATATTTATTGTAGTCGCTAAGAAGCAAAAAGGTATACGTTTTGAAAACTTGATAAGGCCCCCGGTGGGATTTGAACCCACAATCTTCGGTTTTACCAACCGAGCCTTATCCAGTTAGGCCACGGGGATGTGATACAACAAAATCAAAACTACACAATCCTCTCTTTCAGGTTGAAAATCATAGAAATAATGTTTTTGGAGGAATCAACCAAGTATCAAGTAATTTTGGACGACCCGTGTGGTGCAATAACCAAACCGGTCCTGGGTTCGATTTCCAGCGATGCGGAAATTTGAAGCAGTCCTTTTTCTGTTTTTATTTCTGTTCTCTCCCTGTGTGTTATCCAGCCTAGGATATAGGGCATCCTGTAGTGTAGAGCTATGAGTGTTTAGCGTTATTTAACTATTATTTATTTAAATAAACTCGCACTTGGTGGGTTTTAATTACACTTAACATGATTTTTTATGGAAATAGCTGGCAAACGAGCTAACGATCCACCGGATGGTAAGTGGCTATCGTCGCTCATGGACATCAGCAACACCAGAGGCATCACTGATGCGTTGCTGACCAAGAAAGAGAGAAGAAAAAAAAAGAACTGTCTCTCAAGCCCCCAGTCGGAACACGACGAGTCGTTTGGCGGCTGACTCATGCTCAAGGGTGGTAGCTATCCAGACGAACCCCGTGGAGAAATAATAATAGTAATAATGGTATTAATTAACAATTAAAATCAATAATGTGTTAAAGCTTCAGTACATTCCTATCAACTAGTAGAGACTAACTTGGTCATGTTTAAATTAATATTATATTACAATATTATAATAATATTATACGTTTACACAAACCTGTGAGTTAGCTTAAGTTTCACGAGAGTTAAACTAAATTGTTTTACCTGCGTTTAATGTCACAAAGCTAACACTATTGTTCTTACGATCAATTGTTCCAGTTCTATTGTTCTTGTTCTACAACGTTTGTTCTCGACTACGAATAGTTGGATTCGTTAACGATTTTAGAAGGACGATAAAATTACCTGTAATACCTGAAGTATAATGTCATAGAACAGACATCTCGAACAAAATGTGTGTCCCGCTTTTCATTTTCAAAATTGAGCCCCCGTTCTCCTTTCAAAATGGAACGAATCCATTGAAGATTGAAACCACGTGGCGCCAATGCATTGGGACATACATGGTGTTCGCGGTGTCGGTTCTATACGCTAGTAATAATACTTCAATGTGTAATAAACATTGTGCATTTTTAATATCATACGGGTACTCATGATATATATTTTATAGAGTCTAGCCGTGACCACGATCCCTGTAACTGGGTCGAAATATCGCCGTATAAAATATATATCGTGAGTACCTGTATTAAGTTTAAAAATTGTGCAGGCGAGTGTGTGTGTTGGTAAGTTTTGTTATAGATATATAACCGTCAATTGTCTGTCCATCCATGATCGGTGAATAAGTTAGTGTAAGTAAAGATATAAATTTAAATTATCACTGCATTGTTGAGACGTCTTACAGTTTTAATAGACTAACTTAAAAATTACTCATATTATTATATAGAATATTGATAGTAAATGTACATATTATATCAATAATAATTAATAACAACCTTTATCTATAAAACCTACCGTACATCTTGTTATGACCGAACTACCGACCGCGCTGCGTCGCAAATGAAATTTATATTGTGATCACTTATCGACACTCTGAGACAAACTTAATTCAGTTGTTTTTAAGAGTGTTGGATAGACAAAATTGTAAGAAACATATGTATGTTGAAATTAAATAAATAAAAATAAATAACCTACCTACACTTAACTTAAAATAATGAAAAATTAAAGACGTTATTTTAAAACTGCACTATATACAGGATGTTCCATAAATAGTTGATCAACCGTAGAGGGCAGATACATTGAAAGAAAATATGTCAAAAAATTGCCATATTAAAAGTGTGACCGTTTTCGAGATTTTGACCTTTTATAAATTTTGAAAATTCGGCTCCTTTACTCTATTTTTTCCTGCTGAGTCCACAAATGAGCAGATATTTTGATAATTTTGTTTACGTGTTTATTATAATGTTCCCTTTTAATATTGATAAAGCGAAAAGCGATGTGAATATGACGCTCAATATTCATGTAGATTTCCTTTAATAGAGGTATCACTAAGCATTAAATTATTTATAATCTGCTCTTAGTAAGTTTGTAATATAGATATATCTTTAGTAATTTATTTTATTATTGCGTTATTTATTTAGTTGGTATGACACATATATAAATAACGCTTCACACTCATAGCCATATACTAGGATTCCCTGTGTCGTACTGTGCCATGGACACACACAGAGACCGAAAACAGAAATTCAAACTAATCATTAAAACAGCCTCGCTGGGTATCGAACCCAGGACCCTTGGCGTGGCGATCCGGCATGGTAACCATTACACCACATGGGTCGTCAATAAAAATAAAATAAATAAATATTTTTTTTAATTTATACTAGTTAAATCAGTTAAAATATTTTTACAGAAACAGAATGAAGATTAAAGGAAGAATGCATTTAAAGCTTAAATTGTACATAATAATATCAATTTTTTTCTTGAATCTATATATAACACTCTCATTTGACACTGATGCTAATAACACAGAAATATTTGTCGCTTACTCTGGACACAGCGAGGCAAAAGACGTTCCTTTACCTAAAACAGATGAAATAGATAAAGACAAAATACCAGAAGCAACTCATAAACCAACAGAAAAGAAACCAGAGGAAGAAGTAGTTTTCATTCCAAATGAAAAACCGGTTTTAAGAAATGAAGATGAGTATTTAGAGAATAATCCAGTGCAGATAACAGATGTCATGGATAACCAGAGAATTGGTGATGTAATTCGGGATGATCTTACGATTACTGAATCTGGTGAGTCATTACATATTGGAACGAAGTTCCTTATCGCGTTGTGAAAGGGGGCTAGACGGAAAATTACGACACTTTTTGATTTTACGAATGACGACACTTTTTTTGAAGTGATTCAGTGAGTTTTACAGAGATTGCGCTGTACAACAAAACAATACTTAATCGAAAGGAACTTCGTTCCATCCGGGTGTCCCTTGACACCTCTCATGTTTTTTTATTAATAGACTTCCAAAAAGGTATTCAATTCGACAGCATTTTCTGTTTCTTACCTCAGAAGAAAGTTCTAAGTGACTGGGTGAACCGATTTTAATGATTCTTTTTTTAATCGAAAGCTGGTACTTGTCATGTAGTCCCACTTAAATTTGAGCGAGATTTGACGAGTAGTTTTTAAGTTATCTCTAATTTTAAACTCTGTTATTTTTCGTCAAGAATTATTTCAAAGAAGCGCTCTGCCCGTGGCTTTGCTCGTGTGTTCCGTTATAATGATTACTCTATACTCGTAATAGTACTCTGTGCTCAATTCAATGAAAATCCCTTCAGTAGTTTTTGCTTGACCGAGTAAGACACATACATCCATACAATCATACTCACAAACTTTCACATTTAAAATATTAGTAGAATTTATGGAATAATCTAATCTAAATTATACAAAACTAGGAAATCGCCCTCGCTTCGCTTCGGTTAAAATAATAAAAAATATTTATAATATAGCCTATGTCACCTGGGGATAGTGTAGCTTCCCAACAGGTCAAATCAAATCTTTCAAATCGGTTCGGTAGTTAACTAAGTAAGTTAGGAGCTTAATCAATGCAAACAAACAATAAAAATCCTCATATAATATTAGTATAGATAAAGAATGACTTTTATAGAACCTATCTTAAAATACCTAATTAAGACGCTATATTATAATATCTGTTAATATTTAAAAAGTCCCCTCAATTCATCATTAATCACAACATCAGAACTAAATTTTGATAAATATGGGACCAATCCATTGAAGTATTATTACTAGCGTATATAACCGACGCCGCGAACACCACTATGTCCCAATGCATTGGCGCCACGTGGCTTCAGTCTTCCCATTCGTTCCATTTTGAAAGGAGAACGGGGGTGAATTTCAATCTTAAATGGATTCGTTCCATTTTGAAAGGAGAACGGGAGCTCTATTTTGAAAATGGAACCTCCCGGCGGGACACACATTTTGTTCGAGATGTCTGTTCTATGACATTATACTTCAATGGACCAATCACAATAAAGTCCTTTCAAATAAAAAAAGAATTTTCAAAATCGGTTCTTATGACGAAGTTCTGAAGTTACACGATAAATAATTGAGATCCTTTTTTGAACTCGAATAAAAATTTCAGTTAAATAAAATGCAAAACTTATGTTTCCAGCAAAAGAAGAAATCCTATTCATATCGGGCAAAAACAATGAGAATGGGGAAGTAATTCACAAAAAAAGTAACAAACACACAGATACGGTAACAAAGACAAAAGATAAGGAAAGGAAAAGAAAAAGATTCGACTGCAGAAACTTGGACTGTGATAACACGATAAAATCCATTTGTGGCGGGAAAATGGAAGACAAAAAATGGAAGTTTAGATCGTTTCTGAACGAATGCTTTTTCCGCAAAGTGAATTGTGCGTTCAGAAATCCGAATAATCGTTAGTATTGAGATTTTTTTAAATTATGAAGCTAGTCTTTAATTAATAACGATACACACCCTGTGTGAGTGCCATGTACAACACACACACACACACACACACACACACACACACACACACACACACACACACACACACACACACACACACACACACACACAGAGAGAGAGAGAGAGAGAGAGAGAGAGAGAGACCGAGAACAGAAATTCAAACTAATCTTTCAAATTTTCGCCTCTCTGGGAATCGAACTCAGGACCCATGGCACGGCTATCCGGTATATTAACAACGTGGGAAGTTCGTAAGAAACATAAAAAAATACACTTGAATTAAACACCTCCTTTTGGAACGAAGTTCCTTATCGCGCGTTGTGAAAGGGGGCTAGACGGAAAAAATTCTTACGACACTTTTTGATTCTTACGAAAAGTCGTGACGACACTTTTTGCTATTTTACTTATGTTAGGGCCAAAGAATCTCAACAGCGTGATTCAGAAAGTTGTAACTAGTTGAAACTAGATGGCGCTGTACAACTTTCTGAATCACGCTGTTGAGATTCTTTGGCCCTAACATAAGTAAAATAGGAAATATCGAAAGGAACTTCGTTCCATCCGGGTGTCCCTTGACACCTCTCAAGTTTTTTTTGAAGTCTGTTAAAAAGTAACGTAACATGAAAAAAGAACCATTTGAACTTTCATTCCAGGTTACAAGTTAGTCGAGTTGGACAAATGTGGTAATATTGGCAACCGGTCTCCCAGAAGACCAGAATTACAGTCCCTTGCGATGCCTCTTACAAGTCATATAGAAGAAACAAGACGAAGTTTCTCTTCTAGAAGGTAACTTCTTATTAATTTTACCTTAGTTGCGTTTCAATATTGTAAAACAGTAAGTAATAAGGATGTTGACACTAATTATAAATTAATATAAATTTGTCTAAAATATTAGTGGTAACATTTAAAGGCCTAAAATATGATTCTTTTATTGAAATCAATCACAATAAAGTAAATATCATTAATTTAAAATGTTAAAAATTGTACTCACTGTCACGTGACCTCAAACGCCATTTTGAGAAAGACGTCATTGGAACAAATTATATATGGAAATTCAACAAACTTAGTAGACAGATAGTATTGAATATAGTTTAGTGACGTCACGTGACGTTTTTGGTGGGAAATTTGATAATGATTTTTATTTATCAATTTTTGTTTTTAAATTGAAGATTATTATTTTTATAATATTTTTTTCGTGAATATTGAGGTTCTGTCTATAAAATAAAATTGAATCCTTTAGTCAACATCCCTATTGTTATAAGTTTGGTTTTATTATTAAAAGTTAACTTCCAGGTCTCAAACCGCAGACATCAATGGGCAGTCCTGCTCACATGCTTGCCCAGTGTCGTGTACAGAGAAGTACGAGCCCCAGTGTGCTGTGTCCAGCGGTGGACAGCATCGCACGTTCCTCAACCATTGTAAAATGGACTATGACTCCTGCTTGTTTAGCGTTGGTAATGTCTTTCTATGTAAATAAGGGAACATACCAAAACCATGTAACCCATTTTCTCCAACTTTTTACCCCCCCCCCCCCCCCCTTCGTGAACATCCCTAGTATATGAGAAATACCCTAGTTTTCACGTGGTAATTGATAAATACGGTATTCAATACTTTTTTGCAAAAACAGAGTTAAAAAATAATAATTTTGCTTATATTTGACGACTTTGTGGCGCAATGGTTGCTAAAATATTGACTACGTGACAAAAACCAAACCCCCCCCTCCCCTCTGTGACCAATCGTGGTGTTTTGAAGACCCCCCTCCCCCCCTGAGGCACGTGGTTTTGGTATGTTCCCTAACTCTAAACGCATCGAACATAGAATTATATAGAGCACTAGCTGTGCCTCACAGTTTCACCCGCGTTAATTTGTGGAAAAAACTAACTACTAAAATATATGATGTTATAGCCTATAGCCTTCCTCGATAAATGGACTATCAAACACAAAAATAATTTTTCAATTCGAACCAGTAGTTCCTGAGATTAGCGCGTTCAACCAAACAAACTCTTCAGCTTTATAATATTAGTATAGATAAGGCATAGAATTATTTCTGTGTAGGGCAGAGAAGAAAGAAGGAACTGGAATCAGGCTAGAAAATGGTGTCTAGCTGGTTTTTTAATGGGATTAATTGGCAAACGAGCTGTCCACCTAGTGGTAAGTGGCTATCGTCACCCATGGACATTAGTGACACCAAAAACTCACTGATGTGTTGCCAGCCATGATAATAATGCAAGTAATAATATATTTACTAACATAATGGTTGATGGAATCTGTATCCAGGGTAATAGTACGTAAATACGGCCAAAACAACATCATGTCTAACCCTTCGTCCCTTTTCGATACATAGATTATCAACTGGGGTGAAAATAAAATAATACAAATACATTTTATAACATCCAAATATGTTCAATCTATTAATATTACAATTATATTAAACTTACCAAGAATACCTTACCAAAACGTTAGCCTTTTATGTTTCGAACGCCATCTACCGACATTTTCACGTAAACCCTAATCTAAGCGCTGAAAATTTTCCGCACCCAACGTCTTTGTTACGACGTAGTTCCAAAATTAGCTACTAGATGACGCTGTACATATATTTAGATGAATATGTTTTTACAGTGTGGTACATTCGACCTTTATCAGAGTGCGTTGGTGGTAAAAAAGCCGATGTTCAACAGAACAGAGGATTCATAGCCTGGATGCAGAAAGTTGGTATTGTCGACGGTAGAGGGCGTTTAACCATTAGTAAAGGAACTCATCCGCGAATATGAAATACTGGTTGTGGATACCGCGTGAACTTCGAAAATTTAAAATGTCCCCAATGCATTGTTTTACCAATAGGTTTGAGCGATCTCAAACCATCTTCGCAATATTGCTTTTCAAATACATAAAGGTGTAAACGAATAAACGCTTTCTATTTAAAGGCTTTTATTTTATTCCACCATGTTCGCTATGTGAATAGTTCAAGTTACACGAAAAAATGTATTTAATAAAATTGTACTTCAAGAAAATTCTCAAAAATTTGTCTAAAACTGAGGATATCTCAGGGTGATAATTTTTATCTGAAAAATAATTTCAAAACTTACGATTATTTTGCCTTTTAATCGAAAAAGTAATAATGCAACAAGAAATATTATAATTCTACTTATCTATAACAGGTTATTTAGAACGAGTCGTTTACTGTTATAAGAAGTCCTTGACTGAAATATCTCAAAAATATTTCTTGTGACCATTGAAGTATAATATTATAGAACACACGTCTCGAACAAAATGTGTGTCCCGCCGGGAGGTTCCATTTTCAAAATTGAGCCCCCGTTCTCCTTTCAAAATGGAACGAATACATTGAAGATTGAAGCCACGTGGCGCCAATGCATTGGGACATACATGGTGTTCGCGGTGTCTGTTCTATACGCTAGTAATAATACTTCAATGCTTGTGACAAAAGTAACTATGAAAGCTGTCAGTGATGCGGTACCCAGGCCAAGAGAAGCCGTGACAGGTTACTTGGTAATAAATAATCTAAAATTGTAACAAAAATGAACCGACTTCAAATGAAGTACATCAAATAAAAAAAAATCATCGAAATCGGTTGGTGAAAAAAAGAATCATCAAAATCGGTTCACCCAGTCGAAAGTTCCGATGTAACAAACATAAAAAACTACAGTTGAATTGAGAACCTCCTCCTTTTTAAACGCTTTTATTTACTTTCACTTCGGAGCATCAAATCTTGTAACGTTAATTTGAATGACTTCCCTTTAATGAAAATTGATGAAATTTGGCAGACATGTGTATTTCCGATGACAATACACGAAAATCATATTTTAAACTAATTTTCATTGTTTATTTGTTGTTAAATTAAAAAAAACGATTTTCAGACTTTAGACGCATAATTCTCTATGTTCTATTTTACGTAGAGACTTGAAATTTTCACAACTTGTAGCTAATTTTATAAACTAAACATTATTGAAATAAAAGCGTTTAAAAAAAAAAAATTTTTTTCATTTCACTTATTTTGAAGTCGGTTAATGAGCGATAAATATCTTTAGAAATAGTTTAACGAGCTGCAATGTAGCGTTTTAATTGATGGACGTCATATTGAGGTCACTAACGCTGCCAACTATTAGAGTGTGAACTTCATTTGTTATCTACATTGAAGTATTAATACTAGCGTATATAACCGACACAGCGAACATCATGTATGTCCCAATGCATTGGCGCCACGTGGCTTCAATCTTCAATGGATTCGTTCCATTTTGAAAGGAGAACGGGGACTCAATTTTGAAAATGGAACCTCCCGGCGGGACACACATTTTGTTCGAGATGTCTGTTCTATGACATTATACTTCAATGGTTATCTCTATCAAACATTACTTAGATGATATCTACTCTGTAGGATAAAGAGGATAGTTTTTATCGCTTAAAGTCAAAAATTACTGGACCGATTTCAAAGATTCTTTCACCAATAAAAAGCTACATTATTCCAGAGTAACATAAGGCTAATTGTAAATATATTTTATTAAGATTAATAATATTTTTTCTTGTCTCGGTGCTATGCGGACGGACGGTCATGACGAAGCTATTAGTGTTATATTATAGAGAACGTGTTTAATCCCCTGTTTAGGCATTAGGCTCTAATGGAAGCTAAAAGCTTCTAATAGATTTTCCGTAAAAGCCTGAAGTCTAGACTTGGCTAAATGATTTAGTGTCTAAATCTATGTTTTAGGGGTGTAGCTTAGTTTTTCCTATATTTGATAGTATTGCTACATTATAGTCGCTTTAACTTTAACTGTGAAACTAAGCCAAGCAAAAAATAAATGCTTAATTAAAAAAAATAACAATGAATTTGAGTGAATTATAAAACAAAAAAGTAACTATTGTTAACCGACTTCAAAAAAGGAGGAGGTATTTAATTCGACTGTATTTTTTTATGTTTGTTACCTCAGACCTTTCGACTGGGTGAACCGATTTTGATGATTCGTTTTTTAACCAAAAGCTGGTGTTTTTCATTTAGTCTCATTTAAATTTGAGCGAGATATGACGAGCAGTTTTTGAGTTATGCTTAATTTTGATGTCGGTTATTTTTTTGTTAAGAATTATGTTCACCCTTAAGAAGTTCCCTCGTATAGAACTAAAGTTCTTAGATTAGTGAAATTAAAAAGAAACAAAATTAAATATGGTGGCTGTTGAGTTGCAATTGTTTGATATATCAAAAAATAAAAATAAATCGAATAATGCAATATGGGTATCAAATTAAAGAGCTCACTACAATGATTTCAAAAAGACATATTATCATGATAGCTTTTCTTATAGAAAGCGGGTTTTTTATAAATTTTTATTTTTTTTAGTTATTTCTCTTCAATCTCGGTTGGCAAGGCATCAGCTATGACTTTGGTGTCGCTGATGTCCATGACCGATTCTGGCGACTGACCATCAGAGGCCTTAGTGCGAATTTTACGTGACATATCAGGCTGCAGTTGCGACTATCAACTGCGAGTTGGCTACAATTTGTATGGAACCATGATTTTCTTTTCACTGCCGCTAGATGGCTCTGCTTTGGTCCCATACAAATAGCCAACTCGCAGTCAACCTAGTTACATAAAAAAACAACCATTTAAACATTGAAGTATTGTCATCGAACAGACATCTCGAACAAAATGTGTGTCCCGCCGGGAGGTTCCATTTTCAAAATTGAGTCCCCGTTCTCCTTTCAAAATGGAACGAATCCATTGAAGATTGAAGCCACGTGGCGCCAATGCATTGGGACATACATGTTGTTCGCGGTGTCGGTTCTTTAAGCTAGTAATAATACTTCAATGCTTCTAAATTGAAATTGACATCACTTTCTTTTCTTCCATAATAAAAGAATGCTACAATGTAAACACGGTTTGCTTGATTCCGCTAAGTATTTTTTGCATTTTCAAAGGGAACTTTTAAAGGAATATTCATGAAGGTATAAATATTCAGTGGATTAGACAGCATTGTCTTATCGTGAAGCTATAGGGCTGTCAAAGTCAATATCGGAGTCTAATTACGACTTATGAGTAGTTCTACAAACTAAGGAATTTTCACAGTCACTAAAAATCATTTCGATATAATATTTTCTTGACGTGTCTATTCAAGGTGCCGAATTTCCAGAAAACTGCAATGTTCCTCGACCTAAATATATTTAAATGTGTTTTGTAATTAAAATTAAATTAAACCAAAATAAAGAAGTAGATATATTTTTTTCTTGCCTGGAAGATACCTACCTATTATAAAAAAAAGCAAAGCAACAACCCATAATTGTCCCACTGCTGGGCTCGGGGTCTCCTCTCACAATGTGAGGGGTACAGGCCATAGTCTACCACGCTGGCCAAGTGCGGATTGGTAGACTTCACACACCTTTGAGAACATTATGGAGAACTCTCAGGTGTGCAGGTTTCCTCACGATGTTTTCCTTCACCGAAGCAAGTGATAATTAACTTGTAATACGCACATAATATTTGAAAATTAGAGGTGCGTGCCAGGATTTGAACCCGGGCCCCCGCGTTCGGGAGACCAACGTTCTAACCACTATCACTGCTTCTTACCTATTATACTATTATTTTATTTTCATCATCATCCCTCCATCCATCCATCAGCCCTTGGAGGTCCACTGCTGGATATAAGTCTCCCCTAACTTGCGCTACTCTGACCGGTCCTAAGCCTTCTGAATCCAGCGGAGGCCCGCTGTCTTTAATTATATTTTATTTTATTGTCCCAAAAATACAAATTTTCGTCAGATAATCTAACGGCTTACTTAAAAAACTATCAATCCTATAATAAATATTATAAATGTGGAAATTTGTGAAGATGTTTGTATGTATGTTCCTCAATCACGCCACAACTACTTAACCGATTTGGCTGAAATTTGGAATGGAGACAGCTTGTACCCAGTATTAATACATAGACTACTTTTTATCCCGGAAAAGTTCAGGGTTCCCGCGGGATTTGTAAGAAATCTACATTCACGCGCGTGAAGCAACGGGTATAGAAATCTAAATTAATTAATTAAAAATTTCGTTTCGAAACCCACTCTACTACTTGCGAAGCTACGGGAAAAAGCTAGTATAAAAGAAAGAGTCAAACCTTAACTTATAATAGGGATGTTGACTAATTTTAGGATTCAATTTTATTTTATAGATAGAACCTCAATATTCACGAAAAAAATATTATAAAAATAATAATCTTTAATTTAAAAACAAAAATTGATAAATAAAAATCATTATCAAACCCACCAAAAACGTCACGTGACGTCACTAAACTATATTCAATACTATCTGTCTACTAAGTTTGTTGAATTTCCATATAAAATTGTTCCAATGACGTCATATTCGCAAAATGGCGTTTGAGTTCACGTGACAGTGAGTACAATTTTTAACATTTTAAATTAATGATATTTAATTTATTGTGATAGATTTCAATAAAAGAATCATATTTTAGGCCTTTAAATGTTACCACTAATATTTTAGACATAAATTTATATTAATTTATAATTAGTGTCAACATCCCTATTCATAAAAAATACTAGAATGTAGAAGTGACAGCCCTACGCTAATGAATACAGCAAAAGCCTTGTTTTAAGGTTTTTAGTTTTAAAACGTCGATTTTTCCGCTTTTCTTTGTATATTAGGTAATAGCATTTTGCCTTGGATAAAATTATAATTACCTAAGTTTACGAATTTTTATGCCTAAAAAAATGCAAATTGTTAGTGACTGACAGACAATATACATCTTATGCCATTAGACTTAAAAACATAAAATTTTTCAACAGAAATTATCTATTTTAAAAAAGGATTATTTGAAATTCATAATAAATTAAAATTAAGTATTTGAAAAAACCGACTGCGTCTAATAAATTAAAAAGAAAAAACAAGTAGTTCAGAATGTTGTTAAAAGTAATACTGGACAACTACACCATAGAAGGATTTAACAGTTGTAGAAGGCGAACACCATGTATGTCCCAATGCATTGGCGCCACGTGGCTTCAATCTTCAATGGATTCGTTCCATTTTGAAAGGAGAACGGGAGCTCTATTTTGAAAATGGAACCTCCCGGCGGGACACACATTTTGTTCGAGATGTCTGTTCTATGGCATTATACTTCATTAGGCTTCCCGCCCACGTCCGATATCGGTGACCGATTTTTTGTAGGTAATGACACACAGAAGCAGTGATAGCCTAGCGGTTAGAACGTTGGTCTCCCGAACGCGGGGGCCCGGGTTCAAATCCTGGCACGCACCTCTAATTTTCAAATATTATGTGCGTATTATAAGTTAATATAATTGCTTCGGTGAAGGAAAACATCGTGAGGAAACCTGAACACCGGAGAGTTCTCCATAAAGTTCTCAAAGTTGTGAGAAGTGTACCAATCCGCACTTGGCCGGCGTGGTAGACTATGGCCTGTACCCCTCACATTGTGAGAGGAGACCCCGAGCCCAGCAGTGGGACAATTATGGGTTGTTGCTTTGCTTTTCTTTAATGACATACAAACATTAATTTGTGACATTATTAGCGGCGCTGTAATTATTATTATTATTATTGTAACTATTCTCGGCGTAGTTAGTAAACTGTCCGTGACACACAGGCAGTGACAACGACGAACAAAATGAATTGTCAAAGTCAAAATATTTTATTCATATAGGTATCACTGATACACTTATGCACGTCATTTTTTGGCTTTTCGGAAGGTGCTTTGTCGTGGAGGAGAAGAAAAGCCTAAAGAAACTTTTTAAAAAAATATTACAAAAAAAGATAATAATACAAAAGTATTTACTATTCTGAGCGGAACTGGTTGCAGAGCTAATCATTTCCATGCGTCTTTGTCATTTAAATACTCGTCTACACTATAATATCCCTTGCCTAACAATTGTGTCTTTACACGTTTTTTGAAAGTTTCTATTGGCAAGTCACGTATTAATTTTGGGAATTTATTATAGAAATGTATATTGACTATTATTATCACAGAGTTATTAAACTATAGTGTCTAAATTAAAGACTTTAGTGCAAGAAACTATGTCATTTATTAACCACTTCAAAAAAGGAGGAGGTATTCATTTCGACTGTGTTTTTTTGTGTTTTGTTTTTGTTACCTCAGAACTTTCGATTGGGTGAACCGATTTTGATGATTCTTTTTTAATCGAAATCTGGTACTTGTCGTGTAGTACCACTTAAATTTGAGTGAGATTTGATAAATAGTTTTTGAGTTATCCCTAGTTTTGAAGTCGGTTATTTTTTGTCAAGAATTATTGCAATAAATATTATAATTTATAATATTATAATTATATCATCTATTGCAATTTAAATTTAAAGTATTTTTGTGACTGCTTTCGTTGTTTTTCCACTGCCCAAAGGTTGTCTGGCAGAGAACGGTTTTAATTTAGCATTGAGTCCGATCTATTTTTATACGTTTGTGTATTTCTATAATAATAATAAACGATAAACGATTATACAATCAGTAGATTTCCCTACGTAGCGTCCATGCGACAACACAATACAGACATAATTTTACACCCATGACTTGACTACAAATATCTAATCTATCTGTCACATAAATGTCTGCTCCGGCCGGGAATTGAACCCGGGACCCCTCGCAGTGGGTCGCTACCAACTAGACTACAGAATCGTTAAATTAAAATAGTTCAGATAACAAGTCCTATAAATTCAAAATAAATAAATCTGTGAACTTATACAATTTACACAAATTGTCTCAACAGCGTGAGCTCGTACAATTAAAGATTATTATATATTATCTTCTCTTCATCGCATATAATCTTAAATTAAAATTTAAAAAACCCCCGTCAGTTTTATTTACACTAAACACAGCTAAGCATACTCTCGAATAACTCACCTCTGAAACGAAAAAAACTGAATCTAAATCGGTTCGTCCGTTTGGGAGCTACGATGCCACAAACGTACAGATCCACAAATACATTCAATTTTATAACATCCTTTTTTCGTCGGGGATTAAAAACTAGCAACTCTTCCGCCATCCGCGCTAGCCGTGTGTCACGGTATAGCAGGGAACGACAACCATTGCTTCACTGGTTCAATTATTCATAGCGAGGGAGCATTTTTATTTTTACAGAGGGCGCGCGCGGCGGCCTAACTTTTGATCTTTTATTTAGGATTGTATAAAAGAACCCCTTTTATGATATTATGTATTAACTGTGGTATTTATTCTTGCGACGTTTGTGTGGCGTATCCAAAAATGTGAGCCGTCATGGGGCAGCTAGCAGATGTGAAACATCGAAATTATTTTATACAACTAATAGGCATAAAAGTACAGATTATGACAGGAACTAAATATGGCATGATGAAAAAATACAATATTACGAATTATCTCCAGAAATTGATGACAGTTTTGTCCTAGTGTATGCTACAGCCTATAAAACTAAGTTTATTTATGATTACCCACATTGTGTTACTTATTTTTTTTTTCATATTGCCCTACCATAATAATATAGTGCGGTGAAGCGTCGCCACTCACCGCGCCAAAAATCAGGTTCACCCCTCGCCTATAGATGTTTCACATAAAGAAAAATCATCATGTAGGTATTATTTCAATACAATGAAAATTAGTGCTGCATCCAGTTCCACATACGTTAGAACATATCATGTAACTTTTCATTATTTTAAAAGATGTGTTGAGGAGTTTCTTCACGGCTTTTCTTCTCCTCCATGACAAAGCACCTTTCCGTAAAGCTGGTAGACAAAAAATTGACGTGCATAAGTGTATCATTGATACCTATGTGTATACATAAAGATTTTGATTTGATTTGATTTGATTTGAATACACTTATGATAACTACACAATCATGGCCCCTCATTAAATTCCCTGTGTCATGGATGACAGACAATACACAAAGACAAGAACACACACTTCCAGACTCGGAACAGAGATTCAATCTCATTATAAAATTTTCTGCTTCGCTGGGAACAGAACCCAAGACTCTTGGCTCGACGATCCGACGTAGTAGCCATTGCGCCACATGGGTCGTCATTTTGTGTGTGATTTAAAAATCACTGTAGTTTTCCAAATGCTTTTAGTTATTTAAAACACATTTTTTTTATTTTTGTCTATCTTTTTGTTTGTCCGGACTTTATCTGGATTGATTTTAATCGACTGAACTGATTTTAATGGGATTTTAACTGGAAGATACAAGAATTTATAGGGCAACATATATTACATTTCATCCCGTTTCCACGGAATCAAGATTAACCCGAGAAAAACTCCCATGCGACAGTCACGGGAACAATTAGTTTAGACTATATATCAAACTACCTGTGCCCTTCGGTTTCACTCACGTTAATTGGCGGAAAAAACTAACTACTAAAATGTATGATATTATATAGCCTATAGCCTTCCTCGATAAATAGACTATCAAACACAAAAATAATTTTTCAATTCGAACCAGTAGTTCCTGAGATTAGCGCGTTCAACCAAACAAACTCTTCAGCTTTATAATATTAGTATAGATTATAGTAGTTCTAACTCTTTCACTCAAAAACTACTGCACGGATTTTTAAGAAATTTTGCGCAAACGAGCTGACAATCCACCTGATGGTAAGTGGCTATTGCCGCCCATTTACCAGGACATCAGGAACACCAAAGGCATCACTGATGCGTTGCCGGCCAAGAAAGAAAGAACTGGCTCTCAAGCCCCCAGCCGGAACACGACGAGTCGTTTAGCGGCTGACTCATGCTCGAAGGTGGTAGCTATCCAGGCGAACCCTATGGAGAAATAATAATAGTAATAATGGTATTAATTAACTATTAAAATCAATACTACTAATATAATCCCTCCGAGGGCCCTACCACCAGCGGGCTGGATTTAGTCGCCTTTTACGACATCCTTCCGGCGTGGGATTGGGGTTAGTATTTTAAGCCGCCCCAATACGGCTAAGAATACTAATTCTCTGGTAATGTCAACTGTTCCACACACCTGTCAGTCTCGTTGTGCCTGTCAACACATATTTATCTGTCGGCTGGCACACATACAGACAGATACGTCATTAGCGACTCCGCGGCATCTCGCGCGATCTCGGCTTTGACGCGGCGACTTATTTATGGCATAGGTGATCTTTAGAGATGTTAGGAATTTGTTTAGATTCTTAGCGCCTCGTCTCTTCAAGCGGGGTCGCATCAGACGAAGGTTTAAAGGTTGTAGGACTAAAACCATTGAGGCAGTGTTTAGTGGGTATTATCCTTGGATTAGAAATAAATAATTTATTATCTATTATCCTTGGATCGAGTCACCACATAACCAGCAGAGACGGCTCTGCTGTCCACCAGTCAACCCTGGGTGGATGTGGAAATAGCTGATGGCAGGTGTTAAAACTACTGAAGAATTATTACTTAGTATTAATGAAAATAATACTTAGGAAAATATTCCTTTAAATTAAACCAATATTATAAAACCGGGCAAGTGCGTGGCAGACAACGCGCGATGTAGGGTTCTGAAGTAGTAAGTTTATCGACTATTGCTCATTAACTACTTATGCTAATATAGCCGTGATAGTTTTCCTTGTAAATTCATCAACCTATTTTTGAGTATTTTTTCACTTGTCCAACTCTAACCGTTTAGCCAGCAAGGGGGGGCACTTGACTCTAACCAGAATTAGCATTTTAAAGCCTAATATTTTGCAAACGGGCCCCTAATTCCAAAAATTGTCTTAAAAGACCCAATATATTTTTGGAAGACCTTTTCAACGATACCCCACACTATAGCCTAAGCAACGAATAAAAATTCATCCTCACGTTACTTGCAGGGAGGTACCTTGAAAATAAAATGTTTTTCAATATTTTATTCTAAGATTCTGGGGTTTTAATAAATATGTATATCCATGCTATATTACAGCTTTCTAGCACTAAGGACGACGGACAGACGGACGGACATGACGAAACTATAAGGGTTCCGATTTTACTTCGGAATATAAATATCAGTCCCTACCGGGAATCGAACCCGGGACCCCTCGCTTCGCAGGCAGAGTCGCTACCAACTACAGAGTCGTCTTAGATTATAGTCTACTACAGACATTGAAGTATTATTACTAGCATATAGAACCAACACCGCGAACACCATGTATGTCCCAATGCATTGGCGCCACGTGGCTTCAATCTTCAATGGCTTCGTTCCATTTTGAAAGGAGAACGGGGGCTCAATTTTGAAAATCAAACCTCCCGGGCGGACACACATTTTATTCGAGCTGTCTGTTCTATGACATTAGACTTCAATGACCACAGAAGACATTTTGCGTGGCCTTACATGGCTTTTACAATTTTCCTTTTTCCGCACACAAACATTGGAATTCAAAACCCAGCAGGCGTGGAACTTACCCCTACACATAAATTCATACCGCTCCGATAACTCTATTTCACCGCTCTCAAGCTGTCAGACGCAGAGATCGAATCACCACTTGTGGGATACAGGGATTCCATTTTTAATGGAATTAATGGGGTTTAGGAGAAACTGGCCTGTACAGAGTAATATGAAGTGTGTGATAAATCTTTCCAGTGTTGTAAATTGGTTAAATAGAATGATAAATTCATTAAGTCCGCCTTTTGTACCACATTGTATATGATATGGTATAATAAAGTTTAAATAAATAAATAAATTAGACATACCAATCTATTAAAGACTACTAACCAAATATCTACATAAACACAGACATAGATAGTAAAACGAACAGTGTAAATGTCATGTTTAGTAAAAGCACATTCAGAATATCATATAGCAACTATCCATTCGAATAAAAAGCAGATTGATAAAATAAGTAGCTCTTTATAAATGTTATCGTTTTTATAATAAATATCACTAACTTTGTTTGACAATATTTTATCAATAGTGAATAACATAAACTTTAAATAAGTCTTTGTATCGTTAGAATTAGAAAATACCTATTTTTGTATAATAATAAAATAAATATAAGTTTTATTTTTAAAAGATGTGCTGAGGATTTTCTTTATGGCTTTTGTTCTCCTCCATGACAAAGCACCTTTCCGAAAAGCTGGTAGATTAAAAGAATTACGAGCATAAGTCTAACAGTCTTACATGAATAAAGGATTATTTAATTTTATTTCATTTCATAATATTATGGAGAAGCGCCAATTAGGGGAGGGCTATGTCCAGCAGTGGACTTTAAGAGGCTGTTAGATAGATAGATAGATATAAGGGATAACTATAATTCCCTTGGACATTAAAAATACCCTTCAAAATAATATAATGTCTGGAATAAGAACTATCGTTTAGCTTTAAGGCATCAAGATACTTCTTGAACCCAAGCCAAACTCCCTTGCTCCGTGCTAAAATTCCAACAAAATATCTTGTCGAGTTCCCAAAAATATGTACAGATTTGACATCGTCTCAATTCATTATTAGTTACATATAAATCGCTAGCACAAACATTTTGTTCAGCTTCTACATAAACTTAATCTTATCTTGTATCTTGACAACCATAATAATACTAGCCATAGATTCTAGCAATGAAATTATAATATACTAGGAAATCGCCCTCGCTTCGCTTCGGGAAAAATAGTATAAAATTAAAATAATATAGCCTATATCACGCGGGGATAGTGTAGCTTCCCAACAGTGAAAGAAATTTTAAAATCGATTCAGTAGTTTCGGAGCCTATTCAATGCAAACAAACAATCAAATCTTTCCTCTTTATAATATTAGTATACGAGCATAATGAACCCACAATCTCTGATTCGACAACATGGTCCTTGCCCACTACAATGTCGTCATAAAAAATACAATCTATTATGTAATTTGAGTTTCGACTTCTCCAAACACAATCTCAGATTCAACCCCATCCCCTGTTCTCATTTCATCCCCTACAGTCTTGACAGTTTCAATCGTTTGGCAAATTCGTCCGTTATTTTTAATTAAGGTGCCTAATGGCGGGTTGGTGCGAGTTAATTAGTAATTTTACTGTTAATTAGTAATTTTACTTTATGTGTTGTAGTGCGATGGCTTAATGGTTTAAATTTGACTTGGAGACTTTAAGTGTTATGTTTTTAGGTTAATGTTGTTTATATGTCCATTTTTTAAACAAGACCTATTTAGTAAACAATATAACAGGGTCTTTTTATTGCAATTTTTAAGTTCAAATTAAGACAAGCATATTAAAAAAGTATTTAAGGATAATCTGGCATTTACTGCAAAAACTAATTTCCGTTTTATATATTTTTTATATTGTAATAAAAATAGTGCCAAGACTGTATCTATACTAATATTATAAAGCTGAAGAGTTTATTTGTTTGGTTGAACTCGCTAATCTTAGGAACTACTGGTTCCAATAGAAAAATTATTTTTGTGTTTGATAGTCCATTTATCGAGGAGGGCTTTAACATCATATATTGTACCCCGGGGCACAGCTAGTACCAAATAAAAGTCGACTAAAAATATTACTACACATTAAAAAAAAATGATTATTATTAAATCATTTTAGGAACTCAAAAAAGGTAATTTATCCTCGATATGCGATACAATATATATTCAGGGTTCGATTCCCAGCGAGGTGGAAATTTAAATGATGAGTTTGAATTTATGTTCTCGGTCTGTCTGTGTGTGTGTATGTGTGTGTGTGTGTGTGTGTGTGTGTGTGTGTGTGTGTGTGTGTGTGTGTTGCCCACGACACACACATGGAATCTTAGTGTGCTATGAATGTGTAGCGTTCCTTTAAAAAGAATCGATACCGAATGACTGATGTAAATGATAGATACAAGAATATGATTAACGTACACTTTTTTATGGAAATAGAAAGAAATAAGAAAATGAAAGAAAGAACTGGCTCTCAAGCCCCCAGCCGGAACACGACGAATCGTTTGGCGGCTGACTCATGCTCAAGGGTGGTAGCTATCCAGGCGAACCCCATGGAGAAATAATAATAGTAATAATGTATTAATTAAAAATTAAAATCAATATTACCGATAAAATTCCTCCGAGGGCCCTACTACTCGCGGGCCGGATTTAGTCGCCTCTTACGAGACCCAACCGGCGTGGGATTGAGATTAGTATTCTAAGCCGCTCCAATTCCGCTAAAACTGTTATATTAAAATTTGGTAATTCGAACCGTGATAACACTGCAACACTGATAACAGGCTATTACCACTCCGCCGTCGTTCAAACCGCTCTCTCAAGTTTTTAATTAAATATTAAAATTCATACAACGCTACGATAACACAGCCCTCTGGTGTGTACAGCGTCTGACATGTCTTGGTACTTTGAGTAAACAAATTTCATATCACTTCACCCTTTTATTTTATTCTATAATTGCCTTTATCAATGAAAAATATTGCAACCTACTTAATAAAACTTATTAATAAACAATAACCACCTTTCTGATTGAAAAATAAAGACTTTAAAAGGTAAAAATTGTTTTAATCTAAACTTTCTAATTATTTTCCTAATTATTAATTTACTTAAAGTAATATATTATTATTTAAGCTATCTTATGAAATGTTGTAAGTCAGTACAAAGGTTTACATCTTGCATAAAATATTTTGGTTTCTCTCTAACCACCAACTTGACATCAACTTGAACCCACACTTCTCTCAGTTGTCGAAATTTGACCATTATAACGACTGAAAATTAAGGAAAATAATATGAATTTGATTATTTTGAACTTATTTAGCTTATTAATCAATAGTATATCCG
This sequence comes from Thymelicus lineola, assembly GCA_963932265.1. Taxonomy (NCBI): domain Eukaryota; kingdom Metazoa; phylum Arthropoda; class Insecta; order Lepidoptera; family Hesperiidae; genus Thymelicus; species Thymelicus lineola. Next base: position 8,151,449 of record OZ010708.1, on the reverse strand, counting down.
CTGATACTATACATTCTATACTACGTCAAATTTTAATAAACTCTTTCACACAAAAACTACAGAACCAATTTTCAGTAAAAGTACATAGATAGGACATGGTTCGATTTTAAAGTAATAATAATGTAATGTATAATAAAATAATTATAATCTATTCTAGTTTTTGTAGAGAACCAACTTGAAATTATAAAAATTAATTTCTACTTAAACCTGTCATTTAACTAGCATCAAGCAGTCTAAATCCAAGTACACAACGCAGGATCCTAAGTTCGCCGAAATCGTTCAGCCAACTATGAATCCGGTGTAAGGGTGAAATATAGTAGAACGAGCCGATAGCTCAGTGGTTTGAAAGTTGATCGTCTAGGACATGAGGTTAAGCATTGCATACTTAATGTACACAAATCGCACGTTCAGTGGAAAAAAGGCTTAAGATGAAAATTGCAATTTTACAGGAGAGCAATAAAACTGTTAAAATATCAGTCAGTAGTCTAAGGAATTTACATTACGATTTCTTGCACAAAACCGTCAAGATTAATGATAAAAATTTGAAAATAATTGAGCATATGCAGCTTTTGTCCCTTTTTCCAATCATATTAATAACTAAAATTCAACGTTAGATGATTTATGTTTTTTTTCCACTGAGGGTGTGAAATGACGACCCGTGTGGCGCAATGGTTGTACCATACCGGAGCGCCATTCGAAGCGTCCTGGGTTCGATTCCCAACGAGGTGGAAATTTGAATCTCACAGGGAATCCTAGTGTGGGATTAGTGGAGAGCGTTATTATAATCTATCTAATACCTTTAAACGAGCAATTCTTGTATATATATATAATTGGAATCTCGGAATCGGCTCCAACGATTTTCATGAAATTTATTATATAGGGGGTTTCGGGGGCGATAAATCGATCTAGCTAGGATTCATTTTTAGTAAATGTCGTTTTATCGGTGTTTTCAGGCAATGATAAACTTCTACAATATACTCTTCCTGACATCTATTGGCAAGTAGCAATACTAAAGCTACTTCAGTAAATGGCGTTGTTAAGCAACACTAAAGCAAAGCTAGGACATCCGGGTACTAGTATTTTAATAGGAGAGTTTTATATATGTTTACTTTTTATTCCCAAGTTCCCATAGGAAGGGAAAATTTCTAGCGTTTTTAAAGTGTTCATAATAAGTTACAATTCTGCCGTCGATACGATTACTTTGCCATAGGTTACCACAGATTACTACAAGTTATCAGGAAGCATGATTTTAGGTAGTAAATAATTTATTTATTTTTATTTATTTATAACAAAATCCACAGCTTTTTACAATGATATATAGACAAAACTTATTACATAGGTCTTAAAGCCAATTATAGATTTACATTTTTCTTATATTTCTTTTTGTCACAAAATAAACACCACATAAAACAATGAAAGCAAGGCGCTCACAATTTTGCTTGTGTGTTTGCGTGCGTGCGTGCGTGTGTGTGTGTATGTGTATGTGTGTGTGTGTGTGTGAATGAAGACAATCTATCCTACATCTTGTACTACAAACTAAACTGACAAACTTACTCGCCAGTGACTAAGCTGATAATCCTTAATAGTAAGCACTTATAGTTTTACTAAGCTGGTTAGTTAAACAGATAAACTCAACACGTTTGAACTTTCAAAGTTTAGTACAAATAAACCAAGTTGTTGTTTGACCCCACTTGTTCTTGATTTCTCCTCTAAGAAAATAATCTTAAGTACCTATTATGATATTGAAATCAATATGAATGTAGAATTTATGTTCAATTTGTCCACTGAACGCTCTAGGATTTAGGAATTTTAATTTATTTTTAAATTCCTATTTCCTATGATATTGAGATCAATACGAATAAAGAATTTATGTTCAATTTGGCCACTGAACGCTGTAGGTTTTAGGAATTTCAATTTACTTTTAAATTCCTAAGTTTTTGCTTCGAAATCAAAAATGCATATTTGACTGTAGTGTATAATAATTATACAATATTTCTGTAATTGAAGATGTTTTTTTAATTATTGGAAAACTTATATGACAGAATGTTGTGATTATCCTGTGGATTATGTTGCTAACAGAAGTACCGTATTTTAACCGACTTCAAAAAAAGGAGAAGGTTCTCAGTTCGACTGTATTTTTTTATGTATAAATGGACGAATAACTCAATAACGCGCCAACCGATTTAGATAATTCTTTTTTTAATTGAAAGCTGGTGCTTGTCGTGTAGTCCCACATAAATTTGAGCGAGATCTGACAATGGTATCCATGTCAAAAGTACAATGTACTTCATTTGAAGTCGGTTATTTTTTTGTTAAAATGTTAGATTATAGTGAATTGATATACAACACTGTCCTATGAATGATGGTGGAAGGATAACTCTGTTTCTTTCTCCTTCTCTCAACTTCTCTCTCTCTCCAAGTTAATCCAAGGCGCTACACCGCGATATTTTAAACAAATATTGATACAGCAAGCCGAAACGGAATGAAAATTGGCGGTTTGATTAGGGTTGACACAGTTATTTAGATATTAATTAAATAAATCATGATTAAATTATTTATTATTTATTAATTAATTATTTACTATATTTATTTGACATATTATAATATATATTTTTTTTATGACTAAAATTTGACATTTATTTAATTATCAAAATTTGACATCATTTAATTACTTACATAAGTAGACATGTAATACTGACATACATAATTATGTAATTTAATGTTGACATTGCATAGTGGTTTCTTTTGGTTATAATTTGCATATTTTTTAACTACTCTATCGAATTGGGGACACCTGTAATGTTAGATGTAGTGTGATTTTAATAAATAAATAAATAAATAAAATTTAGAACTAGCACTCAACTGTACTTAAATTAGCAGTCAACCCGTGACTTTGCCTGTGTGTTTCCGAGATAATAAGTACCCTATGTTATTCTAGTTCATGGTCTATCTGTAGGCTAAATTTCATTAATATCTGTTCAGTAGTTTTTGTGTGAAAGAGTAAGAAACTTCCTTACATCCTCACAAATTCTTACATTTACAATATTAGTATGATAATCTAAACTTTCAACAAAATAATAACCAACTTCAAATGAAGTATATCCAATAAAAAAATCATCAAAATCGGTTGGCGTCATATTGAGTTATTCGTCCATTTATCGCGCACATACTTAATGCAAATTTAAGAATTATATGCTTTTGACCTGGATGCCATTATTACATTTCGCTCAAATTTATGTGGGACTACACGACAAGCACCAGCTTTCGATTTAAAAAAGAATCATCAAAATCGGTTTACCCAGTCCAAAGTTCTGAGGTAACAAACATAAAAAATACAGTCGAATTGAGAACCTCCTCCTTTTTTTGAAGTCGGTTAAAAACATAGGATATTATGATTTTGATTAAATGATTTTGAATTTAAACTTTAGTTTTAAGAATGCTTTAACAATAATCAGAAGTAAATTAACCAAAGTTAATCTATTTGTTAACATCAATTAAAACAAACTGACGCTAGATATTCTTTTGTAGTAAGTTGAAGTTTATGCCATTGAAGCGACCTATACGAATTAATACTAGTTGTTGCCCGCAGCTTTGCATACGGAAATTATGTTTTAACTTATTCAAACTTTTATCCTGTTTCCCCGGGAAACCTTTTAATTTTCCGGGATGAAAAGTTATCTAAAATATGACCCAGGGTGTCAGTAACAACTTTACCAATTTCAATCGAAATCCGTTCAAGGGTTTTTATGTGATGCCCGGACAGACAAACAGACACTTTGAGTTTTATTATAGTATAGATTATGAGTAATACAGTAAATTAATATTTTCTATAAGTAGTATATAATTATATATTCTATAAATAATGGTAGTAAGAATAAAGGTATTTTATTTTATCAAAATATAGTTTTTTATCAAAATTAATACTAAAATACAAAGTGATAACCCTATCATATGAAGTACGGTGAGTCCGTTCGTGGCGTGTTTGTGCTGGCTAATTGGAACTCTACGCCTAAGGGCTCGAGTGATGCGATGTTACCCTATTACTTATATCGATATTATGCATTTAGAGATCGACATTCGACAACCTTATTGCCTAGACAAAATCTTGCCATCTGGTCGAAGGCAGCGTGTTTTTTATAATAAATGCACGTGTACGTATGTGTAAGTAGCGTGTCTATACCATTGAAGTATAATGTCATAGAACAGACATCTCGAACAAAATGTGTCCCGCCGGGAGGTTCCATTTTCAAAATTGAGCCCCTGTTCTCCTTTCTCAATGGAACGAATCCATTGAAGATTGAAGCCACGTGGCGCCAATGCATTGGGACATATATGGTGTTCACGGTGTCGGTTCTATATGCTAGTAATAATACTTCAATGGTCTATACCTTCAATTGTGCAAACTAGTTGGACGGATCACGTGACATTGGTTGAATTACTGTGCCCTATCATTGGTCGAAGTTACTCACCGATATCCTATGAGTGGCTGCGAGGATTAAGGTACGTCAATCAGGCTTATGATTGGTCGACATTGTATATCGAACGTCACGTGATCTATCTTCAGGTAGGTGACCTTTTCGAAGCTTGGCGTCCAAATGCATGTTGCAGGAAAATAAAGGAATCCGTGATTTGATCAATTCCCTAAGGGATTTTTATCAAGTATCGCAGAATAATAGAATGACGACTCTTAGACATTCTATGATTCCTTTTTCCACCTTCCAGATCCATCAAGAGATCCTAAGCATCAGGTGAAATGAATACAGCTAATAAAGACGAGTCTAATGAACCCAAACTCGAACCATTTAAAAAAATTATTTAACTAATAGTTTACTTTTTTTTATGCTTAGAACAGGCAAACGAGCAGACGGGTCACCTGATGGTAAGTGATCACCGCCACCCATGGACATTTGCATGGACATTTGTGTGTGTGTGTGTGTGTGTGTGTGTGTGTGTGTGTGTTATTATATGTATGATGTGTTATGTACTTATGCTAGAAGACACTAGAAAGCAATTCTTCTGTCTGACGATAATTAAGGTCAGTTAACCAATTCTTAACAGCCAACAATTTTTAAATGTTTCTATGAAGGTCCATAAACGGACTCCGGTGCGGTGAACAGTAAGTTGGGGTATATACCTCTATTTGTGTTAGCTAATTGGAACTCGACGCCCAAGGGACTGTAGTGATGGGTTGGTGAATATCGATAGATATAAGTTCATCTAATATTTACTTTAGTACATTTTTTGGATATGGGCCGAATGGTATTGTATCAGGATACATATCAGCATGAAGGTTCCTTATGAAGTGAGTGTGGATTTTGGTCAAGAATTGAGCTATATTCCTTTAAAGTGTACTACCAACATTAAGCTTGATACTTAAATTAAAAATAAAAATTGCAATCCTTTTACGAACCACCGCTAATCCCTTCAATTCCAATCCATTTACTAACATTAAGATAAATAAAATAACTTATTAAAATAATAATTTAGTAAAACATCGATAACCTCACACATCACTAGAGGGTATCTTGTTTAAATATTAATCGACGCGTCAAAAGGGGTGCCGCGGGCTAATCGCAGGTTTGGGGTTGCATTGTGGAGGGGGTTGAACACGCACCTCAATAAATAAAGAGGAAATCAAAGGAAAAATTAATATCCCATATTATTAAGTCTTAAATCTCAGTGATTGAATTCAAATCTTGTTTATTTATTTCTCGATAATTTTCAAATGGTCAGGTCAGGTCAGTTTAAGGAAATGTATATCGATAACATAACTTATAAAACACAAATATCGATAACTTCTATTTAGTCCCCCATCACTATGTCCCCTTGTTTAAATATTAACCGGCACACAAAGGGTTAGTCTTTGTTTCAGGGTACTAGCTCAAGAGGCAGGGCCTTTTACCAGGACCACATTTCCTCAACCTGAATTCTGATTTCCTCAGTCCTCAAACCCTGTGATGAGTAATTGCGATATACTACTAATATCTATACTAATATTATAAAGCTGAAGAGTTTGTTTGGTTGAACGCGCTAATCTCAGGAACTGCTGGTTCGAATTGAAAAATTATTTTTGTGCTTGATAGTCCATTTATCGAGGAAGGCTATAGGCAATATAACACATATAACATAATATATTTTAGCAGTTAGTTTTGTCGACAAATCAATGCGTTTCACCACAGCTAGTTTTATAATAAATGTAAAAGTATAATATGTATGGAAATTTGTCGCTCTTTGACACAAAAACTACTGAACAGAATTTCATAAAATTTAGCACACAGGCAGATCATGATCTGGGATAGACCAGGGGTATTTAATATCCCAGAAAACCCGGGAGAGTGCTAGGATATTAAAAGGACCCCGTACCTTAGTTAATAATGTGCTAAGAAAAGGGTCCTGAGTTCGTTAAAACCGTTTATAAAACCCGCCCTTACTTTGCGTCGAATCATCCATCCATCCATCAGCCCTTGGAGGTCCACTGCTGGACATAGGCCTCCCCTAACGCCACTCTGACCGGTCCTGAGCCTTCTGAATCGAATACCAAAGCCTTAATATCCATGCCTGAGGCAATATCTTATTGTAAGGAATTGTAATAATTATAGCTTTCCTTATGAATGTCTATCATACACAATTTTTTTTTTTCAAATCTGACTAGCAATTTCACATCATTATAATATTAAGTACTTAGTATAGATTTATGGTATATGACAGAATAGATATTTATTAGGGTTCCGTACGAAAAAACGAAAAACGGAACCCTTAAAGCATCACTCGTACGTCACGTCTGGGCGAACACAGTTCACTCCGAAAAATTCACGCTTTACTCCGAAACTACTGAACCAAATGAGTTGTTTGGTAGTCATGTACTTTTTTGTGATCTAAAGACGAAGGTATAACTAAAGTAAACAATTGAAACATAGTTATGAATAGGTGCAGCAGGGTGCGAACGAAAACTAGTAATTTAACTAATTAATAATTTTAATTTCAATATTAGAAATTACATTCTTAAAATACTTATAACTAGGGTGATTATGGTCGATGTTTGTACCGGAATGGTCAGAATGCTTAGGTGTTTAGGTTCCCAGGCTCGTTTCCGCGAATCGTCATATGATATCTTGACTATACAAGTGATGGATGCGGCGATGTCTGCTTTATTAATTACTTTTCGATTGTATCTTGTATGTACGTATATATTGTATGTACTATATATTATATTAATCATGTTAGGTATACGTAACACACTAGTAATGTTGTTTTTGTATACTTAAGTTAACCATCATTAAAATTTATTAATTAGAGTATATGTACTATTACAATCTTGGTAAATAACAAAGTATGAATACTCCTATGATTCTGTTAACAACATTCAACAAGTCAAAAAAGAAAGATTAATGAATATCTAATGAGTTTGAAATGAAATTCAAACAAGGGCCCACCCCAATCTCCCCTAAGGTTCCAACTTTCTAAGAACGCATCACTAGACATCGTTAAAGAAAAGTTCTTCGGAAACTGTGAAAAATTATTTAATAAACGCAAGTCATTTTTTTAAACTTATGTTACAATAATTTTAAACACGCTTAATTAGCAGTGTTAGTTTTAATTATTGATGTAATTTATTAATTATAACATGTAATAATGAAATTATTAAATCGCGATGGTTTATAAAAGGAAATAAATAGTTCTTATAAATATAATAATTGTATCTACACATATCACATCTAAAACCAAAATTTTCAGTTTTTTAAGTTATCCTTCTTTTGATACCTACGTTTGGCAAAAATTATGAGGTTAAAATTTTACGATGCACGTGCACACCGACAGCCAAAAAACGACATGATAAAACTAGCTGATAACTGTTTCCTTTTACAAACAAAGAGTTGTGGCATACGGGAGGAAATATTTAGCTATTTTTGTTCTGATACGCCAAAGAAGTATTATAACTTCTTAAATGCTTACATAAGTACACACACGTTTTTTTCTCCTATTTATCTCTTTATTCTTTATCTAAATTACTTTGCAATAATATAACTTATAGTAAGCTTATGTTTGTTTGTTCGTGTGTTCTCTAAGCTGTAAACACAGACTTAAAAAAAGAATGTCGGAATGTCAGCAACAAATTCAGTGAAGCACCCATAGTAATACCAACTCCTCTATTCGCACAAGTATCACACGCACACATTGACACCATGCTGTTATAATCGGCCGCCATTACCGCTTCGGATTGGTCGGACTAAAAATTACGCACACATGGTAAGCGGGCGGTGTCACTCTCGATAAGACAAAGTGACGTCTGGTTTATTTTCACGTCTGTGGCTGTAATGTTTTTCTTTCTTTCTTTCAAATATGTGTATCTCTCTCTACACATATGTAAATCCCAGACCATAATACTTATAACAATACAAAGATAGAAGTTTAATAAAATGACCGCCCTCGTGTAATTTTTCTTACATTTCTCGCTGTGCCATGTGCTGCCATTTTGCTAAGGGTACGTTGTCATATACCGCGAGGAGACGCGCAGCGGAAAACGGGTAATTTCAGCGTTTAGATAACACTATATTGCTCTTGAAACAGTTATAGCCTAGCGGTTTGAACGTAGGCCTTCCGAACGCAAGGCAGATCAAATCCTGACACGTACCTTTAATTTTCAAATATTATGTGCTTATTACAAGTTGATTATCACTTGCTTCGGTGAAAGAAAACATCGTGAGGAAACCTGCACACCGGAGAGTTCTCCATAATGTTCTCAAAGGTGTGTGAAGTCTACCAATCCGCACTTCGCCAGCGTGGTAGACTATGGCCTATACCTCGCACATTGTGAGAGAAGACCCTGAGCCTAACAGTGGGACTTTAACTTTGACTTGTATTATATACAAGAATAAAATTAAAATAAAAAAGACTATACTTGGTTGCTTCATCAACTGTTTAACCATTGTGTAAATGATAGACTGAATAAAGATTTTTTATTTATTTTTTATTTTTATTTATTTATTATTTGTTTTTAATTACTGCGGGGGTATGAGTGCGTAAGTGTTTGTTTATTTATTTATAAAATAATAATGATGGAACGGTTGATGATGTCAGTTCTAAAAGTATTATGCCTTTCAATACAAAAAAATACTAAAACATAATAATAACTGACTTCAAAGAAACAGTCTTCGAAAATATGCTTCAAATTAGATCTCGTTCAAATTTAAATGAGATTACATGACAAGTACCAGCTATGGGATGTAAAAAGAATCATCAAAATCGGTCCACCCAGTAAACAGATATGAGGTTACACATAAAAAAATACAGTCGAATTGAGAACCTATTCCATTTTTTGAAGTCGGTTAAAAATATGAAGAAAATGCTACGTCAAACATTGAAGTATAATGTCATAGAACGGACATCTCTACAAAATGTGTGTCCAGCCCGGGACGGGAGGTTCCATTTTCAAAATTGAGCCCCCGTTCTCCTTTCAAAATGGAACGAATCCATTGAAGATTGAAGCCACGTGGCGCCAATGCATTGGGACATACATGGTGTTCGCGGTGTCGGTTATATACGCTAGTAATAACGTAAACGCGCCCAATAACGCCACCCCAAAATCTGCATCCAATACCGACAGTTTCTTTAATCACTATTTTAAGGCATACTATACATTTCATGAAAGTTGTAGCCTAAAAATATTTTAGGTATGTATATTGAGAAACAAAAATAATAAAGTTTGTGCCCGTAAATAATCAGCAAACAGAATAATTCGATAATAACTGAGACGCGCCCACAACGGACGCCCGTCTCATAGTGTTGCGCTCCCGGCTACGTAAGTAAACAAAATTATTACTTAAGATAAATTAACTTAAATAAAATGTGTATACCTGCAGGCAAATGTGTAAATATAATAAATAATATATTGGTTTTCTAGATTCACATCTAATATTACGTTTCTGACTATTTTTTGTGGTTTAATTCGAATTTTACCTTAAAGCGGTAATAGAAACATAATATTCATAAGTTGCTTCTAATACCGCCTCATGGCGTTGTTAGATGTTTTACAACAGTTAGTATTTTAGATTTTATTTCTTTTAATGCGTTATTTTCGATGTTTCTTTTAACTTGTTTGATTCTTAAGAGTATATTACATAATTTGATCAATTAACGCCATACATTTTGTCTCATAGATTTTCTTTTAAACAAGATTCGACGTAAGCAATAATTTTTAGTAATGTATGGCAATGTATTTTAAATAATATCTCATATCAAAACTAAGAAACTTTTTGATAACGAAAAATAATCATAGCAATGACATCCATCAAAACACGTTTGCATTAAAGCAGAAATTTTAGCCAGTTATTGTTTATTTTTGCTGTCGCTAATAGAATAAAGTAATCTTCATACTTAATTCTATTACCGACCCATACTTTGAGCTACTTTGAGCTTGTGGATTAGGCCAATAGTAAAGCACCATGTCTCGGATCCGTATGTCATCACTGGCAACAGTGGCAACACACAATGCTCAAATACCTTCGACTTCAGGCACTGAGGTAGTGTTTTGGACGACAATATATGACGCAGTTTTCCAAACGCAGCCCATCCAAGTTGGATTCTACGAGTTACTTCTTTCTCGAAGTTGGACTTACCCATCTGGATCACTTGTCCTAGGTATTGTATTGTCCACAAATTCAAGAGCAGCGCCATCAACAACAACCGGTACGGGTGTGACATGGACATTCGACATGATTTTCGTCTTGTCCATGTTCATCCTAAGACCCACCCATTGTGAGGCGCTGTTCAAGTCCCCAAGCATTGTACCAAGTTCTTCCAGGGAACCCGCCAGAATGACTATATCGTCGGCATATCGCAGGTATGTGATGTATTCGCCGTTGATGTTAATGCCACGTCGTTTCCACTCCATCAGCTTGAACACGTCTTCCAACGCAGCGGTGAACAGTTTTGGGGATATGACATCCCCTTGTCTACATTTTTAGTATAATACGGGTACTCACGATATATGTTTTATACGCCGATATTTCGACCCAGTTACAGGGATCGTGGTCACGGCTAGACTGCGGTGGCGCGGAGAAACTCTTGACAGGTTGACAAACGACGTTAATATTAGTCTTTGACGGATGACGGATGTCAAAAACCGGATGTTGGATGTCGGATGACGTTTGACACTAATACATCAGTCTGTCTACCTTACGTCTCGATCGTTTTTGAGCTTTGTGAACCATGTCACGACATACTACACTAACCACATCTTGCCGTACAACACTCGACACTTTTCGAGATTTACATAAACTGACCACTGGAACCACTGGTTTGAAATCATGTATCCCCTTGTCTGACACCTCTCTGCAATTGGATGGGGCTCGTTGCTGTGTCGTGTACTCTGACGGACATGGTGGCAGATGAGTACAAACATTTCAACACCTCGATATACCGGTAGTCGATCCGGCACCGCTGGAGAGAATTTAGTACCGCCCAGGTCTCAATAGAATGAAAGGCTTTCTCATAGTTCACATAGGCAACACATAACGGCAAATTATACTCCTCGGTCTTTTGTATAATCTGCCGCAGTGTGTGTATATGGTCTATGGTGCTGTAGCCTTTTCAGAATCCTGCTTGTTCGGGAGGCTGGAAGTCGTCAAGCCTGCGTGCAATGCGATTTGTGAGGACCCTCGAAAACAGCTTATAAACGTGGCTCAGAAGTGCAATGGGCCTGTAGTTCTTCAAAAGGGCATTATCGCCCTTCTTGAAGAACAGCGTCACCACACTTCTGCTCCACGCATCCGGGGTAGTTCCGGTTGATGATGGAATCGAACAGTTTTTGGAGCGCCACTAGAAAGGGTTTCCCTCCAGCTCTCAGAAGCTCGGTTGTGATTCCGTCATCTCCCGGTGCCTTGTTGTTTTTAAGCTGTTTGAGAGCCTTTCTAATCTCATACAGGCTTACGACCAGGATATCTTTTGTCTGCCAGAATGAAGTCTATCTCGCTTTTCGTGGAACTATCAGGACTAATCCAAGTCCACTTGCGTTGCGGCTTCTTTCTGAAGAAGGAGTTCATCATGAAGAGACCTTCCTTCTCCAAAAAGTTAGCCAGCAAGTGTCCTCGGTGGTTCCGTCGTCCAATGTGTAGGACCGTAGGGACCCACTTTCATCTCGGCGCCGCTTTGCATGCCCAGTCTCGCGTTTGAAGTCCGCCATCACACATTGAAATGAGCTTTAGAGGTATATATGGCTCTGCTTATGTCCTCATACATAACCTCAACCTCATTGTCAGGATGTGTTGAAGTCGGCGCATATACCTGTACAACCTTCAACGAATACCGTTTGGATATTCTGAGTGTAAGGTGCGCTACCCTGGACGACACGCTCCCAAATTGCACAATGTTGTTGACGAGGGACTTCTGAACGAGAAACCCGACTCCACCTTGGGACAGATGGTCGCCCTCCCAGTGATAGAACAAGTTTCCGGATTTGAGTATTATCGTGTCCTCCCCCTCTCTTCGGACTTCAGATAAACCCACAATACTCCAGTTTAACTTGTCTATCTCTTCTTCCAGCTCTTTCACCTTGTCGTCGGTCCTCAGTGTCCTGGTGTTATATGTTGCCAGGTGCAGAAGTCGTTTTTGAGATTGGTAACCCGATCTCTGCCGGTGATTCTTAACACCCCCTGCCCCGCCGTTACCATAGCCGCTACCGTAACTAGGAATAGCGGGGCTGCCGGGGACTTTGGGCCGAGGCTTGGTTGTGGCTATCATAAGGGGGTTGTAGCCGGTAGTCACCACGCTTGGCCAGTGCGTGTTGGTGACCGCAGTAGATGTTCTTAGTCCGCAGGGAGACACTGCTGCCTGTCTCCTGGAATATCCTATTAGTCGCCTTTTACGACATTCCAGGAAGTAGTAGGAGTGGTGCTATTCTACAAAGTGGACCCGGCACCACACGGGGGAATCATACCTATTTACAATGATTAAATTGGGGTTTATTTACAATGATTGAAGTTTTACGTATTGATTTTGGAACGAAGTTCCTTATCTCGCGTTGGGAAAGGGGGCTAGACGGAAAATTACGAAACTTTTTGATTCTTACGAATGACGACACTTTTTTTGAAGTGATTCACAGAGTTTTACAGAGATGGTGCTGTACAACAAAACAATACTTAAATCGAAAGGAACTTCGTTCCACCCGGGTGTCCCTTGACACCTCTCATGGTTTTATTATTTACACAAGCCTTAACAGATGTCCAAAATGCTCACCTCCTCGAGTGATGCAGAGTTTAGCACGTTTGCACAAATTGTCCTTTACGCGGTTTAGCACAAGAACACTTCACTTCGAACTTTATCAAAAGCAGTATTCTTAATTTTAATTCATCTCTGTTCGAATACTCTGTAGCATACACAACACTTTTAACCCCCCCCCCCCCCCCCACAAATAGAAATCCATCGGTGTGAGGTCCGGGGAGCGCGCCGGCCATGGCACAGGTCCTCCTCGCCCTATCCACCGATCACCGAAGTGATCATCTAAGTATATTATGTATGTCTGTAATATTTTTTATTACTTCGTATCGTCCAAACGGCTGGACCAAATAATACAATTAAGATATCGTTAGATTCGTTTTGATAACCCAAGTATTCTTAAATAAGTGTCATTAAAAAAATGGTGGCTGTGAGATGTCACTGTTTGAAATATCAAAAAATAAAAATAAATCGAATAATGCAATATGGGTATCAAACTAAAGAGCTCAGCATAAGGATTTCAAAAAGGTATAATATCATGATACCTTTTTTGATGGCAGGCAGCTTTTTAATTTTATAGTTTAGTGGTCGGTAATAGAAACATAAAAAACGGTATTAGAAACAAACATCATCCATGCGTCGGTAATAGAAGCAATCGCTATTTTAGATTCAATTATTATTTATTAAATATTGTGTGATTTAATACTGAATTTACGTACTGAATATCATAGGATATTTAATCATGTTAAAGAATAAATTAAAACACCTTTTCTAGCATAACAGCATATATCTAATTTTCTGAAGTTCATACAAAGTCGGCTTAAACTGGCGGTAATAGGCGCGTTTACCTTAATACTTCAATGACGTCAAATGGTATTTTATTTAATACCTCCATAATGAAAATATGTGAGTAATTTTAATCAACGTAGGAATTAAAAGAATGTCCCAGGGATCAGATTTACAAAAGGGTCTGGAATGGCTGTCGTCTGTAATGACCAAAAGGTTTTTCAGTGGGTGTTAATTATCATACATACGGTATTAGAGGTTATAAAATATATTAACAAAGTTATTTAGTAGATAAAGCTGGTGTTTACACCCTCTTATTTATAAAAGCAAAGTTATAGAATACTTCTGGACATGAGAATCATTAGGTCGGATGTGCACATACGACGAAAATGACTTTTTAGTATACCGATATTAAGTTTTTGTTTCTCTTTCCAACGATCTGACCGTGGTATCTCTATCTCTTACCGTTGTAAAGATACACTCATGCATAATGTCGGTTATACAGACTTTTTCAAATACCCGAGAGCCATAAGCATTTATATATACTTAAATTTTTATGCACCAAATTATTAATAGTTTTATGATCCGTATTTCAACTTAAGCTATTATGAATCAAAAATGTTTGGCCTAATACGCTGGTAGCATCAGCAGATATGCATTTATGCCTGTAAAGTATACTTCAAATTGTAGTACGTATCTTCAAATATAGTATTATGCTTAAAAAAATGTTGCTTATCGCTACAAAGGCATAAAGTCTGTTCTTAATATAGGATTTTATTGTTGTAATAATAATGTTTTGTATGAATATATTTCAGGCATAAAGTCTGATGTACAAAAATTTTATAGATTAAAAATTGTATTAAACTCATTTTAACAGTTAGGGTGATACTTGTAATAAAAATTAAAAGGTACTATTGCCTACAAAATATTAAAAAAAGAATACTGACTGAAATACTTATAGTTCAATAATGCTGAAGAAAAAATGTTTGTCAATTTTGTTTTTGCTCTCCTGAAAAGTTAGCATTTTACACATCCGACCTAATGCTTCTCATGTCCAGACTTATGAAGTGTTTTGTTTCTTTCACCCTTATGAAAAACGATAAAGATAAAACATAATATCAGTGCAATAACTAAATAATAAAAAAATGTCATAATATATTCATACAAACTTATAAATAAGTAAAAATTAAAATATGTAAAAATTTTCCACTTTAGGAGCACGAATTAAGAGATAAATTTTAAGAAATCCTATAAGTGTTCACTATTATATAAAAAAGTCCTGTATACATCTAATTTAAGTCCAATGATACTGGCTGTGCGCTGTCATTCAGTAGCAATTATAATACTTACAATTAGTAATACATTTATTTCAGACAGTGTTTAAATACTTTGCGTTTCAGTAATATGATAGTACTCGTATATGCAAGACGCATACTTATAAGCTTTAGTAAACTTAAAAGCCACTTAAATATATTCAAAAATAAGATACAAAAAAGTATTTAAAATTAAAATTTTATTAATTCACTAAGAAATCGCCCTCGCTTCGCTTCGGGAAAAATAGTAAAAAAAATATAATATAGCCTATGTCGCCCGGGGATAGTGTAGCTTCCCAATAGCTAAAGAATTTTTCAAATCGGTTCGGTAATTTCGGAGCCTATTCAATGCAAACAAACAATCAAATCTTTCCTCTTTATAATATTAGTATAGATTAATAATGACTTGATAATAAAGAATTCCCAATTAAAAATTCAAATTAAATAGATCTAATACTGTAGAACTGTAGAAGCCTTATGAATGAATGTGTAAGATATTATTTTACCAACTACACCTTTTCAAATTCCCGTATAAACAAACCGAGTAGGGAATTACAACAGAACTGCCCTCGGAAGGCACGTAGCGACACCAATAAATAAAAAAAGATACCATCGCTGTTAATTGAAAGATCGAATGGATGAAAGGCGTATGAATAGGGAGACTTTGTTTTAGGCTTTGCTAGGATTAGTCCCGCACCAGAATGAAATATTTACGCCGTAAAAATATGTTTCTTGTATGGAGTATGAAGATATCCTTAAATTTTTAACTTTGTTTTATTTTAATGCTATATTTATAAGTCTATATTTATGCTGTTATGAGCTGTAATGGCCTAGCGGTTAGAACGTTGGTCTCCCAAACGCAGGGGCCCAAGTTCAAATCCTGGCACGCACCTCTAATTTTCCAATATTATGTGCGTATTACAAGTTGATTATCACTTGCTTCGGTGAAGGAAAATCGTGAGGAAACCTGCACACCGGAGAGTTCTCCATAATGTTCTCAAAGGTGGTAGACAATTGCCTATACCGCTCGCATTGTGGACGAGGCCCCGAGCCCAGCAGTGGGACAATTATGGGTCGTTGCTTTGCTTTTTGCTATGCTCTTAAGCTAGTTATATCAATACAGATTTCGTAACAAAATCAAATCGACACACTCGTAGAACAAAGTCAGGTGTGATCATGCATAGAAATCGTGATTTTTACATCTCATTGCCCATCTCATAGATAATCTAAATAAAAGCGTTTCAAAACACTTAATTCTTTAAAGAAAGCTTGATCAAATATGGCGCCATTTTAATTTTTTACAACATATCGGAATTACGGATATAATATATAGTGTGTCGGATAAATTTGAATACATGTAGATGACCCTGTAGCTTAGTTGGTAGCGAGCCTGCCTGCGAAGCGAGGGGTCCCGGGTTCGGTTCCCGGCTGGGGCAGATATTAGTACTCGGGTGCAGGGTGCTATTGTGATGTGTTATATTTGTTTTAATAAACTTCAAAAAATCAAAGACAACAATACTTGGGGTAAAACTTGACAGATAAGATAAGATGGCACATCAATGTCAACGTCAACACAAAAACACTGATCTGTCATTGTCATCATCAGAATTTTTTGGAACGAAGTTCCTTATCGCGCGTTGTAAAAGGGGGCTAGACGGAAAAAAATTCTTACGAAAAGTTGCCACGACACTTTTTGAAACGTAAAACAATACTTAAAACAATACTTTTGTTAAAGTATTGTTTTACGCGCTCAGCAGTGTGATTCAGCAATATGAAACTAGATGGCGCTGTACAACTTTCTGAATCACGCTGTTGAGATTCTTTGGCCCTAACATAAGTAAAATAGGAAATATCGAAAGGAACTTCGTTCCATCCGGGTGTCCCTTGACACCTCTCAAGTTTTTATTTTAGCTTAGTGGTTCCACTAGTTTCAGATAAGATGGTTGTCGTATCTGATTTTTAAGAGTTTATTCAAATTTGTCTTCATGTTTCCCATTACACCAGAACTGATGGTAACCGTACGAACCAACCGGTCAGCGGTTTGGTCAAGCCCTCGCCACCCTTCGGGAGGGCAGGATTTTTTAGTCAGCAATATGTAATTATTGGACGATTTCCTATTCTTTATGGTATCCTGGTATCGAATTTAGGTTTTTGTAGAGTGATGGTGTTTTTGTTTCAGCGTATTTTGTAGTACGTTCGAATAATCTTTATATTTTTAACCGACTTCAAAAAAAGTAGGAGGTATTCAATTCGACTGTATTTTGTTATGTTTTTACCTCAGAACTTTCGACTGGGTGAACCGATTTTGATGATTCTTTTTTTAATCGAAAGCTGGTACTTGTCGTGTGGTCTCACTTAAATTTGAGCGAGATCTGACAATGGCATCAATGTCAAAATCATATAAGTCTTAAATTTGCATTAAGTATGTGCGCGATAAATGGACGAATAACTCAATATCACGCCATCCGATTTCGATGATTCTTTTTTTATTGGATGTACTTCATTTGAAGTCGGTTCTTTTTTGTTAAAATTTTAGATTATATTACTAGCGCTTTTTTCCAAGCTTATACGTTATACCAAATCGTGGTCTATCTGGGAGCTAAATTTCATAAAAATCCGTTCAGTAATTTTTGCGTGAATGTATAACATCCTTACAATACACATATACATCCTTACAAATTTTCACATTTATAACTTTTACTTTTTTACAACCAAAATTGTAAACTTTAAAACTTAATGTAGTATCATTTAATACTAGTCTTGTTATAATTTTTATTATGTAACGTGTAAAAAAAGCAAAGTTAGTCAATATAGCAGTTCAGACCTTTTCTAATCCAACTAAGTACATAATCTATTCTGATGTACAAAAAAGAAAATTCTATCTATCTTTCTATCTAAACGCCTGCTCAAAGCGAAGTCAACTCAACAGCTTAATAGGTTTATCCGAGTATATTCGTATCGCCGCCATGTGGCGTGAAACGGGAGAAAAATTACCAAAGGGGAGTGCGAATAGTCAATTAGAGATGTCTGGACTACGTCACTTGTATAGCTTGCCCTGTGTCGTTCAAATGTTCGATATTTAGTACTTAGATCCCTCGGTGTGGTGGAAATTCGACCGTAATTCGTTTGGGGTCGGTTCGTCTGTAGCATAGCACAAAGATCATCAGAAAAATTTGTAATTTGATTAATTAAAAAAATATATATCACGTCTACTACGCAACTCTATAATCTAAAATTTTAACAAAAAATCGACTTCAAATGAAGTACATCCAATGAAAAAAGAATCGTCGAAATCAGTTGGCGTGATATTGAGTTATTCGTCCATTTATCGCGCACATAGGTACTTAATACAAATTTAAGACTTACATGCTTTTGCCATGGATACCATTGTCAGATCTCGCTCTTTAAGTAGGACCACATGACAAGCACCAGCTTTCGATTAAAAAAACAATCATCAAAATCGGTTCACCCAGTCGAAAGTTCTGAGGTAACAAACATAAAAAATACAGTCGAATTGAGAACCTCTTTCTTTTTTTGAAGTCGGTTAAAAATAGCATAACATGTCTTACTATTAAGTCAGTAATTAATTATAATTATTATTATATATCTACCTCGGAAAATTACTATTCTTGTAATACTATTATAATATATCTACCCCATTACTATTATTAAGTACGAGTGACCGCCCTCGCTTTGCTTCGGTTTTCTTTATTTTTTACACCTTGGGTTACATTACTGGAGTTTTATTAAGGATCCCTAATTTTAGTGAAAATATAATATAGCCTATGTTACTCGGAGATAGTGTAGCTTTCCAACAGTGTAAGAATTTTTCAAATCGGTTCGGTAGTTTCGGAGCCTATTCAATGCAAACAATCAAATCTTTCCTCTTTATTATTAGTATAGATATCTACCCCAGAAAATTTCCCATCTATTTCTGTACAATTCCCTGTAAAATAACAAGTTTGCCTAATTTTTCCGTATTTAAACTACAGAGGGCGCCTCTGGAATCTCAATTCGCTAGGGGACTGGCGTACAAGATTGAATCATTTCTTATCTCAAGATTATTTTATTTCTAATGGGATAGCGTCGTGTTGATAAGACCTCATATTTTGCAAGCCACATAATTTAAAATCCCTGAAATAAATTTTAATTTATCATTAAAAAATCTATCAAATAAGATATGACGGAAAAGATATAAATAATTCCTGTCCTGGGTGACATATACAACACACACACAAAATGTGAATTGAAACTCATAATTGAAACTTCCTCGCTGGGAATCGAACCCAGAACTCTCGAATCTTCATCACCGGATCCAGCATGGTTTATCAAAGTTTTTCAAGTGAAAATATTTGTGATAGAAGATGTATACACGGTACTTAAACCAAAACAACATTTTTTACAATTTTTGTCTGTCTGTTTGTTTGTTTTGGCTAATCTTTGAAATGGCTGGACCGTTTTTGACGAGACTTTCACTGACAAATAGCTGATGTAACAAGGAGTAACTTAGCTACTTTTATTTTTGAAAAAAATAGTTTAGAAAAAAACGCGATACGAAGTTCGCTGGGTCAGCTAGTCTATACTTAATATTATAAAGAGGAAAGATTTGATTGTTTGCATTGAATAGGCTCCGAAACTACCGAACCGATTTGAAAAATTCTTTCACTGTTGGGAAGCTACACTATCCCCGGGTGACATAGGCTATATTACATATATATTTTTACTAATTTTCCCGAAGCGAGGCGAGGGCAATTTCCTAGTATAATATAAAATTGAAGCCACAAGGCGTATCCACACAACACACCGTGACAGTAAGATTCGAAACGTAAAATTGAATCCGTTGTTCCGTGAACCTTATATTTACTAGCAGAGACAATCGGGGGTCCCTAATGAATGGTTCGGAGCCAGTCTAGCGAGAGATAGGTCTTTAGGAGTATAAATATATAGGCACTTTATATGTTAATAGCTGATGGCGAAATGGGTGCGATTCCTGGCCAGGAATTCCAGTACCAACAGCCGACTCGTACACTTCTCCGTATCATTACGAAATATATTCTGATGTACATAGAAATACTTAAAAATGGTACAAATATTTAAAAAATGTTCAAATTAAAAAATACTTAAAAAGTGCAGCAGTCTGCGCAGGGATTTGGCGAAATTATGAATAAAGATTTTTCAAAATTTGACCCCCAAAGGGGTAAAGTTGGGGATTAATATGATAAGCATTTTCCGCGTGCGAAGCTGCGGGCAACAACTAGTTTTAAATGAAAAGGAAATGTCAATTAAAGAATACCATCCACACATATTTATGTGGTCTTACGGGGAAGTTTAGCAAAGCGAGGTATTGTATTAAATTCTTTAAAATACACAAAACGTTATATCATAGTCCATTGAAGTATAATGTCATAGAACAGACATCTCGAACAAAATGTGTGTCCCGGCGGGAGGTTCCATTTTCAAAATAGAGCCCCCGTTCTCCTTTCAAAATGGAACGAATCCATTGAAGATTGAAGCCACGTGGCGCCAATGCATTGGGACATACATGATGTTCACGATGTCGGTCCTATATGCTAGTAATAATACTTCAATGTATCAGTCCCTTAATATCAGGTAATTACCAAAGTAAATCCAATTCATACCCCCTGTCGTTACCACGTTAAATGTCTCAATTTTACCTCTAATTTGACCCTAATTTATCAGAGGGTACGCTTACCTGTGCTCCGATTTAACCCTTTACTGTTAATTAAGTAACCTTGTCATGCCGTACTGTCACGAAGTTACTTTAAGTGTCTGTGCAGACTAGTGACGCGACGCGACGTGATAAAATGACACATGCGTGAATAGTGACGTAACGACGATGTTTATTTATTTATTTTACCTACTTTATTATTTGTATATCATAAAAACATAGATGAATATTTAAATGATAAGGATGCATGGAAATGACCAGCTAGGCAACCAGGTATATTCAAGTTAGAGTATACCTATTTTTGTAATAAATACAAATTTTATTTTTAAAAGATGTGCTGCGGAGTTTCTTTACGGCATTTCTTCTCCATGACAAAGCACCTTTCTGATAAGCTGGTAGATTAAAAAAATACGTGCATAAGTGTATTAGTGATACCTATATAAATAAAAGATTATTTCATTTCATTTTGAACATCATGAAAAGAAAATGGGTAGGTACAGACTATGACCACAGAATACAGTATAATAGTACCAATTGTTATACAAAAATGAAATGAACCTAACAATATCTAAGCTCGCCAATTGTACCGTGATTTTATGATCAATAAAGTTTAAATAAAATAAATAAATATGGCTGAAAACAATCCATAATAGAAAAAAAATGTGTATTCGTATCAGTGTACAACCACGCACAAAGTGAAATTACAAATTGTTGTTTTATTTTTAAATTGATAGTTTTTTTTAATTTTTGCCATTTTTCACTTCGACTTATTTTTCGTTTTTTGTGACTTATATACTGATACACTTATAGCCGTAGCAGTGAAAGGGTTCACATTTTTTTCTTCACAATATTATATAGAAGTTTCACTTCAAAAACGTCACTTAAGCAATACACAGAGTCTACCACTATTTTCCTACTCTGTGCCCTAGTACCACTACCTCTGTATCTATGTACATTACTCTGCATGCCAGTAAATTGGAAAGACAGGAGGGGAGATGGAAAAAAGATATTAGACTCGACACATATGTTAAACGGATGTAATATTCAAAAGTTGAGTTATTGCGTCGGGCCCTTACGGTTCTATGTAATGCATATTTCTACATCTATGGTATAACTACATTGAAGTATAATGTCATAGAACAGACATCTCGAACAAAATGTGTGTTGCACTGCGAGGTTCTATTTTAAAAATTGAGCCCCCGTTCTCCTTTCAAAATCAAACGAATCCATTGAAAATTGAAGCCCATTGGCGCCAATTCTTTGGGACAAGGACGTGTTCGTGGTGTCGGTTCTATACGCTAATACTTCAATGTAAAACTCCGATGTTTTTGATTTCACCAAACATAGCTGAAACCATCTCGATCGACAAGATTTCCGATTTAAAAAATTCGTATTCGTTTAGGAGTTTCAATGGTATATAAACAGACGCACTGACACTTCGAACTACATAGGCATATTAATCTTATAACAGAAGCTATAACCCGTTATTCAGAAACGACACTTGTTTAAGAAAAGAAGCATGCTATGCAAAGAACGCTTTTTCTCAGTGTGTTCGATAAGTAATACAATAAAATTATTTTATTACTAGGAAATCGCCCTCGCTTCGCTTCGGGAAAAATTGTAAAAAAAAAATATATTATAGCCTACGTCACCCGCGGATAGTGTAGCTTCCCAACAGTGAAAGAATTTTTCAAATCGGTTCGGTAGTTTCGGAGCCTATTCAATGCAAACAAACAATCAAATCTTTCCTCTTTATAATATTAGTATAGATTAACGATAAACATTTATTGAATAACAAAATAATTGTATAATGCTTCTTGATAAACCACTCAACATATTTAAAAAAAATATATTATTTTTACATCATGCTCCCATTTTCCCGCCAAACGGTACACCAGAGACAATTCGCCCCCTACAGCGGCCATCTTGTACAGTTTTTTTCCTTAACGCTAAAAACACAGTGATTAGCGAGAACAGCCATCTGTATGCTTATTAGGATCGCGGGACACTCTCCCCCTTGTTTTAGAGATGAAAATAAGTTATGAGTGAAGAGCTAGTTGCCGGCAAAATACGTTTAAAAAACAAAACTAAACAGCGTTAAGCTGATCGCACATACTACATTGTATATCGACGCTTGAAAAGAAAAATTGACTAAGCGACATTGAGCTAACTTTACAGGAGAGCAGTTTAAAGTCGAATTTTTAGAAAAGTTGTTGCATATGCTAAAATATAGATGATAAAATAAGGATTCCAAAACATTAAGAATAACGTCAGTAGGAGGATTACAAAAAATATATGATTTTTTTTTCTAAAAATTCCAACTTTAAACTACTCTCCTGTAAAGTTGGTTCAAAATCGCTTAGTCAATTTTTCCTTTCAAGCGTCGATATGTACATAATATGTCAGCACTAGAAATCGTTGTATGAAATAATTGAGAGCCTGGTTCGGGTGTATCTATGAGTAAGAAACATTATCTATGAGTATTATATATATTATTATCTATAAATCAAAAATGGTTTTTGAAGTGAAACTTCTTTAGAATCGTTAGTGATTTGAAACCGGATGCAACGACAGGTAAGATAATATAACCGCTAATTTCGAGACTTTCAATTTAACTTCTCCGTAGCTCAATGGTCAGGACGTAGGTTCGCGTCTCTCAGTATTTTTTTTAGTTTTATTTTTTTTACTTTTATTTTTATACTGTTTTTAAATACTTTCAAATGCTCTTTTAAATATTTTCAAAGAATTTATCAACAAAAAATAAGAATTTCATTCTTTCATTCTGTCGATCGACCGACCTATTATACAGACAGTAAAAATGCTAAGTTGTATTCATAGATGGCGCGAGGAATAAGATAGAACATTCGTTTTATTGCTAGATAGATTTTTAAAAAGTGCTAAGTTGTATTCATAGATGGCGCTTCGATTTATTGCTTTAAGATTCGATTTATTGCTTTTTCATCTCATTATCTTGAAACCAAAATTTTGGAAAGTTTCACTTCTACCACGTGTGAATTGCACACATTTTAATTTTTATTATAATATAAATGACGAAGCTTTGAGATAAACATTAAAACATTAAAAGTCACATAAAAAGAACTTTAAATTGCTTATTACGGAAAACCCAAACCAATCGCTTATAACTCAAGCCACAGTTTAAAGCATAAAAGAAAAAGTTACCAAAAA
This sequence comes from Thymelicus lineola, assembly GCA_963932265.1. Taxonomy (NCBI): domain Eukaryota; kingdom Metazoa; phylum Arthropoda; class Insecta; order Lepidoptera; family Hesperiidae; genus Thymelicus; species Thymelicus lineola. The sequence continues at coordinate 8,127,263 of OZ010708.1, read as the reverse complement.
CTCTAATTATAAGGAACGCTTTACAGTCTCTGAGTCCTTCGAGAGATGTGCGGAGTTTGATATTAATGTAATTACTTTGAGCCTAGTTTTATACTTTGCGATGACCAAGTTTTATTTTGTCTAAGCATAATCTAATGGCTGGAAGAACCAAAATAGCTTAACTAACTACATCTGTATACATAAAAGACAAAAGTGATTGACTGATGTATCAACGTACAGGCCAAACTCTTACGGCTAGAAACTTTTCCTCTTATGATGTAGGCGTCCACTAAGGAAGGATTTTTCAAAATTCGACCCCCAAGGGGGTGAAATAGGGGTTAAAGTTTATATATTTCAGAAAAACACCTGCCGGGTCAGCTAGTTTTTTTTATGGAAATAGCCTGCAAACGAGCTGACGATCCACCTGATGGTAAGTGGCTATCGCCGCCCATGAACATCAGAAACACCAAAGGCATCACTGATGCGTTGCCGGCCAAGAAAGAAAGAAGAAAAAGAAAGAAAGAACTGGCTCTCAAGTCTAACTATAAGCTTACTAGGTATAACTTGTTTGATTACACAAAAATTTTGTCAAAAGTTTTCTGGATAGGGACACCCTAATCGTCTAGCTGTATAAATACTTTACGACCTATTCTCGTATGTAACAAATATAAACAAAAAATCATCAAATTTGGTCCAGCCGTTTCGGAGTGCGATCACAAACAATGTGACATGAGATTTTTATTTTTAGATTGATCAAATTGATAGAATCAAATGTTTCCATGATTGAATAATCATCTATATTAGCCCCAACTCAGTCACTAACGGTTACTTAAATCTTTCCTTAATACAGAATTTGTATGGTGATTCTTTAGATACTATGCAACAAACGGTAAACTTTAAACCATTTGTGACTGAGTTGGGGCGTAACTGTTAAATAATATTAATCGGTGTAGTATATTATTTAACTCCATTGAAGAATAATGTCATAGAACAGACATCTTGAACAAAATGACTCAAAATGTGTGTCCCGCCGGGAGGTTCCATTTTCAAAATTGAGCCCCCGTTCTCCTTTCAAAATGGAACGAATCCATTGGAGATTGAAGCCACGTGGCGCCAATGCATTGGGACATACATGGTGTTCGCGGTGTTGGTTCTATACGATAGTAATAATACTTCAATGTTTAACTCAGTGTAAATTCATTTAAAGATTGTTAAAAAATATTTTGTGATCCGAAGAATTTAAAAAATTCAACTAACTTAGGCGTTTTTTTTCTAAATATTTGAAATAGGACATAGAGAAGGTGCATGTAATTTTAGAAAACGCAGTCAAAACCACGGGCTGAGCTAGTCCTTAGAAAGTACCGTCTGATCGAGTGTCCGGTACAAAAGAAAGGGTCGCTCAAAAATAATATTTTTCTTACTTAGCTGTGGTCGGCTGATAACATGGCGGATGTTTGCACTTGTACAATCGCGTACAATATATATACAAAGTGGAGGATGCGTGGACTTCATATTGACGACGACCCGAGTGGTTTTGCTGGACCGCTGTCAAGTTTGAACCCAGGATGGGTTCAATTCCCAGCGAGGCGGAAATCAAAATGATGAGTTTGAATTTCTGTTCTCAGTCTGTATGTATTATCACACAGTAATTAGTCATTGTAATTATTCTACCTTGGTAGTCTTGACACTAACCGCTAATTTGAATTATTTCTTTAACTTTAAATTAATTTCATAATCTTGTATATTATATTAATATTTGTAGTTATTCCTTGTATGTGTAAGTATTATGTAATTCTTATTTAAGTAGTTTATCTTATTTATTATATTGTCTGTGCACCCTACCCTTTTCACACTTATGTCTTTGTCCTCTGCCCAAAGCTATAGCGATAAGACCGCCTTTTGTACTACATGCTATTTATATTATGTTCTAATGTAGGTTACTACTATTTGGTGCATACAGTAAAGAGTATTCTATTCTATTCTATTCTATTCTATTGTCCATGGCACATACATAGGGAATCGTAGTGTGGGGTTATCCTTCGAGTGGAGCTAACCTTAATACCTGTTTGAAGCAAAACCCTTTTTAACCCAGGTTATTAGCACATGAGCTGTTTTTGGTTGAACACATGTACATTAAAGAGAGTCAAAACAGCTTGTCGTGTTCCGGCTGAGGACTTGAGAGCAAGTAATTTCTTACTTCTTTCGTCTTTGCTGGAAATGCATCGGTGATGCATTAAGACAGCGTCAACCTAACCGGTAGCTCGTCGCTCGTCGCCTCTTACTACACCCTAACTATCAGCTGCTGGTTATTATCGGCCATATACAGTCAATCCGGCAAATTATCATGATATCCCATCAAGTCCAACTTTATTAAAAGTTAATTTTTATTTCTCAAAAATAATTATGAATTCACTTACTTGAAACATAACATATTAGTTACATATTAGGATCTTAGCGTACAATAAAATAATAACTAGAGGGTAGTTTCATAAAATTATTATTATAATAGTATAGTTCTTTGTTATTCACTGATACACAGAGTTAGCGAAGTTACTTATTTTTGATTATAAAGTTATTACGATTCATAAGAACAAATTCCCTAAATCTAAAATAATATAATATTTTTCTTTGCTCTTTATTAATATTTGTTTAATTGGTTTATCTACTATAATTGTACGCGCTAAGTTTGCATCTTTTGTTCACCTCTCCACTAACGAGCCTTCTGGAAGATATTTCAATTAGGAATAAGAAGTGCCCTTGTACAATTTTTTGTAAATCTTATTTCCTGTGTATTTATGTGTGTACAAAATAAAAATAAATAAGTAAATAAATAAAATAAAATAATATATTATAACACATGTGTACGCGACTGTCCCTCCTGTAACGACAGACTGCTTGACCGCAGATAAGTCGAGTCCTCTAATAACATTGTAAGGAAACACTTTACTACTTGACTATCCGATGCTTGACCAGTTTCGTTTGACCTCTGATGTATGTATAGTCCAATAAAGATGAGTCGTTTTTGGTAAATATTCTTACAGTGTCTTTTTAACAGACTTCAAAAAAGGAGGAAGTATTCAATTCGACTGTATTTTTTATATGTTTGTTACCTCAGAACTTTTGACTGGGTGAACCGATTTTGACGATTCTTTTCGCGCGTTGTGAAAGGGGGCTAGACGGAAAATTACGACACTTTTTGATTCTTACGAATGACGACACTTTTTTTGAAGTGATTCAGAGAGTTTTACAGAGATGGCGCTGTACAACAAAACAATACTTAAATCGAAAGGAACTTCGTTCCATCCGGGTTTCCCTTGACACCTCTCATGTTTTTTAATCAAAAGCTGGTGCTTGTCATGTGGTCCCATTTAAATTTGAGCGAGATCTGACGAGTAGTTTTTCAGTTATCCCTAATTTTGAAGTCGGTTATTTTTTGTCAAAAATTATTATCGTAATATAATATATAAAAATCTCGTGTCACGGTGTTTGTGGTCGCACTCCTCCAAAACGGCTCGATCGATTTTTATGAAATTGTTTGTATATGTTTGGTAGATATGAGAATAGTAGGTCGTAAAGTATATTTCATACCGCTAGGTATCCCTATCCAGAAATTTTATAGCAGTACGTTTGCCGAGTCAGCTAGTGTTAATTTAAAAATAAGGCTGATATAAAGTGAAAATAATAAAGCAAAAAGTACTAAACGGATTTTCAATGATATTTAAAAACTATACATAAGTCATGCCCTTACAAATCAATCAAAAAATCTGTTCCAAAAAGTGCTACAACTCACACACGTTTATCTTTTGTTTCACTACATCAATCACACTACAATAATACACGAAGGCATTTTAACGTTGTGTGTCAAATCTCAAGCATTTCTGACAACAACAAAACTGTGCGTATCTTCTTGTATTGACAGAGCGACTACGAGCAGACGAGGTCAATTGACTGCTCTTACGACCTTCATCTTCGGCGCGCTAGTGACATATCTACCTCTTTTTTACTTTTAATATTGGTGAAGTTGTTACTAATACTCCGGGTCATAGTTTAGGAAAGTTTTTATCCCAGAAAATTAAAAGGTTACCCTGGGAAATGGGATGAAAATTTGTATGGAATATTTTTAAAACATCAACCGATTTGCTTCAAATTTGCAACTAAGGTAAAATATAATTTCCGTATGCGAAGCTGCGGGCAACAGCTAGATAAAATGTAAAACACGAGTAACCGCCCTCGCTTTGCTTCGGTTTTCTTTATTTTTTACACCTTGGGTTACATTATTGGAGTTTTATTAAGGATCCCTAATTTTTTGAAAATATAATATAGCCTATGTTACTCGGGGATAGTGTAGCTTTCCAACAGTGAAAGATTTTTACAAATCGGTTCAGTAGTTTCGGAGCCTATTCAATGCAAACAATCAAATCTTTCCTCTTTAAAATATTAGTATAGATTACTCGTAAAAATGTAAGTAGGTATGTTATATTATTATTATAATATAGTAACACGGTTCAAAAGTATATTTAAGAAAGCCACGACTAGCCCTCGGCGCACGTACTGGCTATAAAAGTCAAAACTCTCTTTATTACAGTACTGTGGTCTTATACAGGATGTTCAGTAAAAAAAATATTTTTGTTTTTTGGGAAATTTCAGCAGTAATCTTGTCCAGATTTGTGGAGAATTGATTAAATGTATCACAGGCGATACTTTGCGGAATCAGTTCTAATGATGGAAGAATTAAGGAACTTCTCAAATATTACAAGTAATTAGGTACATTTTGTAATGTGTTTCGAAAATTGTGGTCAGTTTTTTAAACTTTTGATTATTAACTGACTTCAAAGTATTAACCTCCTGCATGTTACCAATTCGGTTATTTTTGAACTCTGTCATTTATCAACTGTTTTGAATTTTTATTTAAAAGAGATTGATTCCATTTTTCAAACTTCAGTTCTGAGGTTCACATATTATAAAGTAAGAAGTAGGATACAATTTGTGAACACCCCTTGCTATAGGTGTTACACCGAGCACCCTTTATGCGCCGTATATTTCGTGCCTTGAATATGTTACGGCGTAAATTATGAACTCTAACATGTCTTTATTATAAAATAAAAACTACGAAGCAATATAGAATCTACCTTCAATCCATGCCTTATTAAAAAAATGTTTGTTATACTGCTAGCCGGCAAACGAGCTGACGATCCACCTGATGGTAAGTGGCTATCGTCGCCCATGTACCAGGACATCAGCAACACCAAAGGCATCACTGATGCGTTGCCGGCCAAGAAAGAGAGAAGCAAAAGAAAGAAAGAACTGGCTCTCAAGCCCCCAGCCGGAACACGACGAGTCGTTTGGCAGCTGACTCATGCTCGAGGGTGGTAGCTATCCAGGCGAACCCCTGGAGAAATAATAATAGTAATAATGGTATTAATTCTATTAAAATCAATATTACCAATACAATCCCTCGAGGGGCCCTACCACCAGTGGACTGGATTTGGTCGCCTCTTACGACACCCATCCTGCATGGGAGTAAAGGTGAACTCCGCAAAATCATTTAAATAAATAGCGGTTCAAGCTCCAATAGCACAGTAAAATGTAATTCAGGTCGTACAGCGCTAATCAAAAACGCGTAATGAGTTGCCTTCCTTTCTAACACTATCGCTTATCCTCTCTGGCAATGTCAGGGTTGTCTTTTTTGGAAATAAAATTATTAATATGTGTCATAATATGTGTCTTAATATGTGTCATAGATTACGAACGTATGACAGCCATTATGAATTTTCTGAATTAGCCAGACATGTCGAACGCGGTATGTACTTGTAACGTCATAGCTAAAACGCGGAGTGCGCCAGGCTTAATAATAGTGAAATAGATAATAACATCAAAACCGCCGACTTATCTCGAACCAAAAGGTCTCCTACATCTTGAAACGTTAACACTACATAAAAAATATGAACAGACGACGCCAAAGGTTTATTTTCAATACATTTAAATATATTACCATGAACATAACACAATTCATTCAGCGATACGGCTATTTGCATTTATACCTCCGAGTGTGCTGGGCGGAAAAAAGGCTATGAATAAAATTGCATTTCTTAAAATTTATATGGCACGGGAGTGTTTGGGAGAGCAGACCTACTAGATGTTAGAAATGTTTTGATAAGTTAATACAGTTCTATCTATCTATCTATCTATCTATCTATACTATTATAAAACTCACAGGGAAAATTTTCTGTACATTTTATATTTTTTAACCGACTTCATAAAAAGGAGGAGGTTCTCAATTCGACTGTATTTTTTTTGTTTGTTACCTCAGAACTTTGGACTGGGTGAACCGATTTGGATGATTCTTTTTTTAATCGAAAACTGATGCTTGTCGTGTAGTCTCACATAAATTTGAACGAGATCTGACAATGACATCCATGTCAAAATCATATAAGTCTTAAATTTGCATTAAGTATGTGGGTGAATTTCAACAAACTCGAATTTTGCCTAATTACAGTGGCGAATTTAAATTTGCTGTTTCTGATAAATTTTTTTGGCCTAAATAATAGATAAAGAGTTGTACTAGTTAATCATATACTAGAGATCGAAAAAAAATGATTAGTTCATGAGATATTTCCATTTGAAATTATCAAATGCCACCGAAATTATTAAAGGACCACCGGAATTAAAATCCAAGCCACCGAAATTGATTAAATTTAAACGTGATGTTTCTAATACACTTTATTTGGCATAAACAATATGTAAATAGTAGTGATAATTAGTAATATAGTAGAGATTGAAAAAAAAAAAATTTGTTCCGGAGATATTATCAAATTACACTATCAAATGCCACCGAAATTAGGACCACTGGAATTAGAATTTGATCCACCGAAATTGATTTATGCCCATGAGAAATCATAAAGGCAGGATCATTTAATACTTTAAAGATATTATGTACATTTTGAAGAATAGAAGTCTAGATGAACGGACTCCTTTTAGCGGTAATTAGACAGGCCCATTGCACTTCTGAGCCACGTTTATATACTGTTTTCGAGGGTCCTCACAAATCGCATTGCACGCAGGCTTGACGACTTCCAACCTCTGGAACGAGCAGGATTTCGAAAAGGCTACAGCACCATAGAACATATACACACATTGCGGCAGATTATACAAAAGACCGAGGACTATAACTTGCCGTTATGTATAGCCTATGTAGACTATGAGAAGGCCTTTGATTCTATCGAGATCTGGGTGGTACTAGATTCTCTCCAGCGGTGGCGGATCGACTACCGGCTTGTACTCATCCGCCATCATGTCCGTCAGAGTACACGACACAGCAACGAACCCCATCCAACTGCAGAGAAGTGTCAGACAAGGATGTCATATCCCCAAAACTGTTCACCGCTGTGTTGGTAGACGTGTTCAAGCTGATGGAGTGGAAACAACATGGCATTAACATCAATGGCGAATACATCACACACCTACGATATGCCGATGATATAGTCATCCTGGCGGGTTCCCTGGAAGAACTTAGAACAATGCTCGGGGGACTTGAACAGCGCCTCACAACGGGTGGGTCTTAAATCATGTCGAATTTCCATGTCACACCCGTATCGGTTGTTGTTGACGGCGTTGCTCTCGAAGTTCTAGACGAATACAATTACCTGGGACAAGTGATCCAGATGGGTAAGTCCAACTTCGAGAAAGAAGTCACTTGTAGAATCCAACTCGGATGAGCTGCGTTCGGGAAACTCCGTCATATATTGTCGTCCAAAACACTACCTACTGAGGTACAGAGGTACTGAGGTTCAGGCACTGGCCTGAAGTTTAAGGTGTTCGAGCAGTTTGTGTTGCCGGTGATCACATACGAATCCAAGACGTGGTGCTTTACTATTGGCCTAATCTACAACCTCAGAGAAGCGCAGCGGGCTATGGAGAAGGCTATGCTTGGTAATTCTCTACATGATCGCATCAGAAATGAGGAAATCCGTAGACGAACAAGGGTTACTGACATAGCTCGAAGAATTAGTTGGCTGAAGTGGCAATGGGCGGGCCACATAGTGCGAAGGACCGATAACCGTTGGGTAAGAAAGGTCCTCGAATGGCGCCCACGTCTCGGAAAAAGGAGCATAGGATGATAGGACGCCCCCCGACCAGGTGGACTGACGACCTGAAGAAGACAGTGGGCATCCGCTGGATTCAGAAGGCTCAGGACCGGTCAGAGTGGTGCAAGTATAGTGAGTGGGTGTTTTTTCGTAAAACAACCAACACACAAAACTAGACCCAGGCATAATAGAACGATTACTGTCTTATATCAGAACGTTAGAGGCCTACGAACAAAGACATCGGAATTTTTATCGTTATTACAATCTTCGGACTCCGACCTGTTCGCTATCACCGAGACGGGCTGCAACGAGTCTATGCAGTGTGGAGAGATCGTTCCACCAGGGTACTCCGTGGTGCGCTGCGACCGAGCGGACGGGCGAAAGCAGGGAGGCGTGCTGCTGGCGACCGCGCCGCGGTTCGTGTTGCGGCAAGTACCATTACCGGACGATATTAACATAAACAGGTACAATTTTGAAATGGTGTGTGCGTCTGTTTATATACTTAGTAGGTATTTATTTACTTGTTGTGTGGTGTACATTCCACCAAAAACTGATGAAACTGAATACGTTGTAATGTTTAAATTATTAGAAAAGATATGTGTTAGATATAGAAGTAATGTATTGATACTCGGAGATTTCAATTTACATTCGAGTAATAGTATAGTATGCAATCATTATGAATATTTTGTGGCCTACGGCGAACTCGTTCAGTGTAATGCGATTCCTAACTGTAACGGCAGGCAGCTGGACCTAGTACTGAGCGGCCGCGGCGGTGGCGTGTCGGTGGCGGCAGCTGACGAGGCACTTCAGCCGGTGGACGCGTACCACCCGCCGCTCGCTGTCACCGTCACCGTTGCCGCCGCCCCCGCCGACCCCGCGCCGCTGTCCGAGTCCTCTGACTGCCTCCAACAACACCAACATCAATCTAAAGTACCGTTTAGGCAGTGGAACTTTTACAAGGCTGATTTCAACCAGTTGTATTGTTCATTAATGAATATAGACTGGAGCGACTTATACGCTATAAATGATCCCGATATGGTGTTAGATTTCTTTTATGAAAATATTCATGGAGTGTTTAATGCGTGTGTTCCCCTCAAAGCACAAAATACGAAAAATGTTAGCAGGTATACGTATCCAGTGTGGTATACTTCACAGATAATAAAGGATATCCAATTAAAGTACTGTTTACATAAAAAATACAAAGCAAGTAAGGCGCGATGCGATTATGAAGCGTTTTCTGAGTGCAGGGCGAGAGTGAAGGCGGATATAATAGTGGCACACGACTGGCATCGAGACCGTGTGCAAAACCAGCTAGCTTCGGATCCGAAATCTTTTTGGGATTTTATACGATCGAAACGTGGCAACACACGGCAAAGTAAGTTAATCCACAATGGGCAAACGCTATCGGATCAGGAATGCGCAGAAAGGTTTGCACACTTTTTCCATTCCGTTTACAGTCCGGAGCCGGCGCGACTGGACATATCCGCATGTAGTGCGACAGCGGGCGGTGCCGCTCGCGTACAGCTGACGCGCCTGGAAATGGCGGAGGTTAGTCGCGCGCTCGCGCGGCTGCCGCCGAAGCGCTCGGTGGGGCCCGACGGCATCCCACCTTTTATTTTCAAGGATTGTCGTTTTGCATTGGAGGAGCCTCTGCTACACATCTTTAATGTTTGTCTCGCGTCTGCAGCCTTCCCCGACCGATGGAAACTTACCCGGGTGGTGCCGGTGCCGAAGGGACGGGGAGGTCCGGAGCCGGGGGATTACAGACCAGTGGCACTTCTATGTACTCCGGCCAAGGTATTCGAGTCCGCCATTCATCACTCGTTGCATGCGCAAGTGAGGTCCCAGTTGTCCGACGCTCAGCACGGCTTCCGTCCGGGGCGGGGGACGACGGGGAACTTGTTGCAGTTAATGTCGCGAGTGGTGCCAGCACTCGATGCCGGGGGGCAGGTGGATGTCGCCTACTTCGACTTCAGGAAGGCATTCGACACAGTTGATAACGACATCCTGCTCGCGAAGCTGGCTGGCGTGGGCTGCACGCCACACGTGCTGGCATTCTTCGCCAGCTACTTGCGCGGCAGGCGTCAGTATGTCGACTGTGGTGGATGTCATTCGGACGAGTACCTAACAAGATCAGGCGTCAGCCAAGGCAGTAATTTAGGGCCCCTCCAGTTTGTCATTATGATCAATGACTTGCCGGAGGTGATCCATGAGTCGACATGCCTTCTATTTGCTGACGACCTGAAATTGTTTCGCGAAGTGGGTGACATCTCCGACCATGCTAGCTTACAACGAGACATAGATAGGATAGTAGAATGGAGTCACGAAAACAAGTTGTACTTCAACGCGTCCAAGTGCTCCGTTCTATCATTCAGCCGAGCGCGTGCACCGCGGCACCATCTGTACCACGTGGAAGGGGAGCCGTTGCGGCGAGTTATGGAAGTTAAAGACCTAGGCGTCAGATTTACCGCTGATCTCCACTTTCGAGACCATATAACCGAATTATGCAAAAAAGCGTACAGAAACCTTGGCTTCCTATTAAGGCAATCAAGCGCCTTCACCAACTTCAGTGCTCTGCGTGCCTTATATGAAGCCTTGGTGAAAAGTCATTTGGAGTGTAATTCGGTTATATGGGCTCCTAGTGAGATTAAGTACAAATTAATGTTGGAACGCATCCAAAACAAATTCTGTCGGTTCCTGTACTTAAAATTATATGGCGTGTATCCGGGGTATCCATTGCTGTATCCCACTTTGTTTGTGCTAGGCATGGTGGGGTACAGTAAACTGGACACGAGAAGGGAAGTTTCCCTTGCCAAATACCTGTTTAAGGTATTACGGGGGAAAATTCAAAATCCATCCATCCTGGAGGAGATGAACCTATGCGTTCCGAATGACGCAGTAGGGAGGCGTCGGCGCCCGCCTCTACTGGAGTTGCCGCGCGCGCGCACTAACTTGTTGCGCGACGCGCCGCTCACACGAGCTATGAGGACACTCAACGCGGTGGCGGACCGCATTGACTTATTCAGCTGTACATTGAATGAGTTCACTAGGGTCGTTCATAATGTTGCATCTGATTACTCGACTATATTGTGATTGTGACGATACAATTTTATGGATTTATTTGACATTGAATTATGGTTTTTATTTTGATTTTATTTGGACATTATGAATGAGAGATATAATTTTTATTTGTTGTTCTATTATATTGTTTATTGTATTATTTTATTGTCATTACTATTTTAATTGGTTGACATTGAACTATTGTTTATTTAATTTTCTCTGACATTATTATGAATGAATTGTTTATTTATTATTTATATATTATTATTGACAGCATGTCATACAAATGACATGACAATTTTTTTATTTTTATTTTTTATTAAATGACTACTGATGATATTTAAATTAATTAGTGCTTATTATTATTGAATTTTTTTTTTAATGATTAATATTTATTGAAGGATTGCTGACTGAGTGTATTTTATTTAAAATTGTAATGTAAATTTAAACTTAATTAGGCACACTAACGAATTAGGAATACCTGTAATGTTAGTTTTTAAGCCTGTGGATTAAATAAATAAATAAATAAGTTAGGGGAAGCCTATGTCCAACAGTGGACCTCCAAGGGCTGATGGATAGATGGAGACACGCTTGTATTTCTATGGCCTATACTTCCCTATACGCTTTGATTTACCACCGGAGCCACCGAGATTGCGCCACCGGACTTAGAATCAGAGACAAAACTTGAATTTTAAAGAAAACTTTTAGTCACAGGTTAACTTTTATTTCACAATAGTAGCTGAAAACCGTTAATGGAACCCTCCATAAAATTTCTAGATAATCTGCTTTGTACTTTTACTAATATACATGACATCGGAATTGGATGATTTTGTATTCCTGCGCCACCGCAGTTAGTACTTACGTGTTTGGCAGGAAAATTACGCAACCAGGCGGTCATCCTAACACGCAGTTTGCAAGAGCACAACTGAACGGTGTGGGGAGAGCCAGTAAGGTGTCTTCCAAATCGTGAAGTAACAAGTAATGAAGTATACAAAATGCGCCACCGGAATTGCTTGTTTTTCTAGGACATTTCTAAAAGATGTTTTAAGAGCTGTTGTTTAATCTTAAATTACTCCATAAATATATATTAGTTGTGTTATTTAATGTATTTCTAAAAAACATTCCCTTTCAATGAAATTTATTTACCAAAAAAAATTAAATTAATAAAATATGTAAATAAACGCAGTTTGGACAGTACACCGGAATTAGATTTTAGGTCTTAGATATTTTTTTATTAAGAATCTATGTATTAAATACCTCTGAATACTTCACTATCATGTAGATCACTACTTAAACTACCTATATAAAATTATGCATAATTGTAGTTTACCTCCACACATTAATTTTCAACCTCGCCGTCTCAAAAATGCACTTGGGAAATTCACCCATGTGCGCGATAAATGGACGAATAACACAATATCACGCCAACCGATTTCGATGATTCTTTTTTTAATTGAAAGCTAGTGCTTGTCGCGTAGTCCCACATAAATTTGGGCGAGATCTGACAATGGTATCCATGTCAAAAGTACAATGTACTTCATTTGATGTCGGTTAATTTTTTGTTAAAATGTTAGATTATTCAAAATTTTGATTAGGGGGTACTTCAATAACGTGTTAGAGCTCAAAAATATTTTTTTTAATTGTTGTCTCTCTGTCTATCTGTCTGTCTGTCTGTTTGTCTGTCCGGGCATCACATGAAAACCCTTGAACGGATTTCAATGAAAATTTGTGAAGTTGTTACTAATACTCCGGGTCATATTTTGAAAATTGGATTCGGTTTTCAATACTGTATTGCTGAAGATCTAAATTAAAACTCAGCTTCTAAGCAACGTATCAAGACGATACGAGCGCCAAGTTTTAAGTAAGGTCTCCAACAATACTATACTGATAACCGCATTCAATTTGCTCTAGTACTTTTGCATGATTTGCGGTTAAACATTCAAGACAAATCGACAAAATTTTAAAGATGATTGTTTTTGCTTCTGTTGTTTCTACAAAGATCCCTCATATTATTATTATTATTTTTAATATCTGATTTTACAAGCATCGACCTGATACTATTTAATTACATTTAGATAATTATTATAGCGCATTTCTTGTATTAAATACAAAATATTATTGTTTTCTGCCTATTAAATTTGGACTATTTGCTAAGCGCTTTGCTGTCGTTGCCTATAGGAATATCATTGCCTATACGCCTCAACTTAAGAGTCACTAGCAAAGCAACAACCCATAATTGTCCCACTACTGGGCTCAGGGTCTTCTCTCACAATGTGAGGTGCAGGCCATAGTCTACCACGCTGGCCAAGTGCGGATTGCTAGACTTCACACACCTTTGAGAACTTTATGAAGAACTCTCAGGTATGCAGGTTTCCTCACGATGTTTTCCTTCACCGAAGCAAGTGATAATTAACTTATAATACGCACATAATATTTGAAAATTAAAGGTGCGTGACAGGATTTGAACTCGGGCCCCGCGTTCGGGAGACCAACGTTCTAACCGCTAGGCTATCGCAGTTATCTCAAATCGCTCCTTAGTAAAGAATCGCCAAACAAATTCTATACAATTTATTTATTTAATTAATTTATTTATTATTTATTTAATTAACTATTAGTGACTCTGGAGTTGGGGCGATAGACTTACAATATTAGTCTTTTAATGGAATGTTATGGTACGTAAGGTTGCAACGGTGTACCTATAGAATTTTGGCGACCTTCATACTAGCTGACTCGGTAAAGGTTGTTCTGCCAAAAAATCTGGACAGGGACACTTTAATCACCAGCGGTATCAGTATCCTCATATCTACCAAATATACACAAAAAATTTCATAAAAATCGGTCAAGCCATTTCAGAGTGCGATCACAAATGCCGTAATACGCGATTTTCTTGCCCCGTGGTTTCACCCGCGTTAATTTGTAGAAAAAATTACTATTAAAATATGATGTTATAGCATAAATCCTTCCTCGATAAATGGACTATCAAACACAAAAATAATTTTTCAATTGGAACCAGTAGTTCCTGAGATTAGCGCGTTCAACCAAACAAACTCTTCAGCTTTATAATATTACTATAGATTACTTCAAATAAGTTAATGCTTGACCGCAACGCAACTGATGGAAAAAAATTAAAAGGTGTCAAGGGACACGCGGATGGAACGAAGTTCCTTTCGATTTAAGTATTGTTTTACGCGCTCAGCAGTGTGATTCAGCAATATGAAACTAGATGGCGCTGTAGATCACGCTAGCGTGATTCAGAAAGTTGTACAGCGCCATCTAGTTTCATATTGCTGAATTACTTCAAAAAGTGTCGTGACAACTTTTCGTAAGAATTTTTTCCGTCTAGCCCCCTTTCACAACGCGCGATAAGGAACTTCGTTCCAATAAATAAATGAATAAATAAATGAATGAATGACTATCATTTTTACACAAGCAACTTTCAAACAAGATTCTACCCCTGGACAGTTCTTATCCGGCAATCTCAACCACTAAGCGAGTTTCCTTGTAGCGCCGCTAACCGGATCCACTGATTGATTTATTATGATCCGGGTAAAGTGTTTCCCGGTCCGGATAAGACGTCAATGTCCGGGTGAGATTGTATTGAGATTTATTTCCGGATGTTTGGTTGGTGAGCCTCGGTAAATCTCAACAAATCCGTCTGTATTTTCATAGGTATAATGGAAGTATAATAGAATTGTGATCGATACCTGCCCATCACAATCAATCTCTTTATTAACTCTTTAAAATTGTTTTAATTTCTTTATTTTGTTAACTATTTGGATTATGTAAGTCTGTCTAGCTTTAAAAACATAATTATTATGTACCATACAAGTTTTTAGTCTCCTATGAATGTAAAATTACTTGGTTTTGATATTAATTAATACTGTGTTAGCTGCTAATAGCCATAAAAGTTGTATACGCCTTAGATGACAAATCACACTGGATGGATCAATCGTAACAATTTACTTACAATAGTTATCAATGCATAGTGATAAGTCAATGGTGTATCCAATAAAGATAAACAAATAAATAAATAAATAAATCTCAACTGTGCTACTAATTAGTTATAATAATAAATATTAGAAACCCGCTTTCCTGTTAAAATTCAACCGTAAGTGACAAATGGTTACTTCACATGGACTTATTTTGAAATCACACACAGACACTTCAATTTTATTAAACCCCGACGAAATAATTCTTTACAAAAAATAACCGACTTCAAAATTAGAGATAACTCAAAAAATACTCGTCAGATCTTACTCAAAAAGTGGGACTACATGACAAGCACCAGCTTTCGATTAAAAAAAGAATCATCAAAATCGGTTCACCCAGTCGAAAGTTCTGAGGTAACAAACGTAAAAGCGTAAAAAAAATACAGTCGAATACCTCCTAAATTTTTGAAGTCGGTTAAAAAAGAGGGGTGTTGTAAATTTGACGTATCTGTGTATCTGTCTGTCTGTGTGTGTGTGTGTATCTGTGTGTCTGTCTATGGCATAGTATCTCCCAAATGGATGAACCAATTTTGATGTAGTTTTTTTTGCATGAAAGGTGACTTGATCGAGTGTTTTTAGCTACGTTTAGTGTAAATCAAACTATCAGAGTCAAAGTCGGGGTCAAATTGTACAGCGCCATCTAGTTTAATATTACTGAATCACTTCAAAAAGTGTCGTGACAAATTTTCGTAAGAATTATTTCCGTCTAGCCCCCTTTAACAACGCGCGATAAGGAACTTCGTTCCAATAGGGTTCAATATGACTCCGAAATGTAAATGTTTAAGCTAGTATTTTGACATGGAAATAGCCGAAAAACTAGCTGATGAAAGAAAGAAGAAAAAGAAAGAAAGAACTCTTATTAGTCAAGCCAATTCAGTAGAAGACTGTATTCATGAATATCGCCGATGCATCAATTATCCTACTAATATTATAAATGTAAAAATTTGTATCGATATTTGTTACTCTTTCATGCAAAAACTACTGAACAGATTTCCATGTAATTTAGCACTCTGATAGACCATGATCTGGAAGAGGACTTATGAGCGTGCCAATTATCCCAAAAACGCGAGCAACGTTAAATGTTAAATGTTACACAATGACATTCGGTCGGTTGCGGGAGCCCCTAGAGTATCAATATAAAATTAATAGTCATGTTATGAGTAGAACAGAATGTGACCTAGGGGTCACATTCGATGCAAAACTCACATTCCACAATCACATGCTAGCCTTAGCGAAAGAATCCCAGAAACGCCTTGGATTTGTTTTAAGGAGTGCAAGGGATTACCACTCTATTAGTGTTATCCGATTAATTTACAACGCACTAGTGCGTTCAAAACTAGAAACCAGTGCCTGTGTATGGAATCCATACCAGTGCACCTACAAGCTCCTACTCGAAAAAGTACAAAAGACCTTTTTACGATATTTATACAAGCGTGTTTGCGGATACTATCCCTACTTGTATCCAAGTAACTTCTTATTAGGTGTTTTGGGTTACAACTCCTTAGAAGTCAGACGGGAGCACCGTCAGTTGATCACTGCGTGCAAAATACTACGTGGCACGATAGATGCACCAGATCTGAGTGATGAGCTGTGTCGACTCTTTACGCCAGATAATTATCGTAGGAGTCGAAAACATAAACTTTTTGCCGCACCCTCGGCGCGTACCGTCGCGAGAGCCAACTCGCCTATTCCCCACGTTCTCACCGCGTTCAACGCTCTTCTGGATGCATACCCTGAGTGCGATTTGTTTGCGGATGAATGGTCGGTAATATTGTCTGTATGCTTGAAGTTTTGTGAGCGAGAAGTATAAGTGTATTGTTTATAATTAATGTAATTGGTATATTAAGATTTGTATATTAAGTTTGTATATTATGTAAGATTGGTATATTAAGTTTATAATTAATGTAATTGGTTTTTACCGTTTTAATTATAGTAAATAAATAAATAAATAAATAAATAAATAAACGTCGAGGGCAGAGCGTTAGTTGGCATTAAATGACAAAGAATATTATTTGCATTGAGCTACTTAATACTATTATTGTAGATTCGTCTTTGAAGAGAATCATTTCTTGATTCGTACTTTCTGGAAGATCATTTATGTACAATATAAATAATAATGGATCTAAAATGCTACCCTGTGGTACACCATACTCTACGTTAAAAAGAACAAGGCTTTCAGCTCATCCTTGCTTTTTGAGTTAATGTAAGTAATTTGTGTGTATTGTTGTCGTTCAATAAGGTTGGATTTTATAAGATAATATTTATTTTATAAGTTAGTGTAGGCTGGTCCTCTTATGCGTTGAATCTAGAGTTTTACTCATAGACTTCATGATCTACAAAATCGAATGCTTTTGAAATATCCATAAATATAGATAGATAAGATAGACACTCTGTTATTTAGACTTTTACATGATGATAGATAGCAACGTTCGTAGAGGAGCTTTTTTGAATCAATACCTATTGTTCTGTTCTTAATATGTTTGAGTTTTCTACTTCAATTAAAGTAAATATCAATTAAAAATATCGCTTACCTTCTCATTAAGCTTGACAGGCTGTTTCACGACATATGGAACGCCGGGCACAGGCCCGAAGATTGAAGGCATCATTGCTGGCGCGAAAATCACTTTGACAGCCTGACTTTGACAGCCACAACTGTCATTTGACGGTTTAGCTCTTTCCTCTTCCACACGCCTACAACAACAATGATGACACGACTTCACAGCACTTTGACAGCTAGTTTGACAGTTATTTTGACAGCTATTTTGACAGTTACTGGAAGAGCTACTATCGTTCACTGTTTGTATTGAAGTGTTTTTCATTTCAGAGTCAACTTCTTTTTCATTGGAATGGGTTTTTGAGGGATCTTTATTTGAAATTACTTTGTTTTTTTGTTCTTCGGTGTAAAGTTTTGGTTTTTTCGTGAAATCTTTTGGTAGTTCTAGTAGAGGTGCCTTTCGTTTGAGGTCGGTGGGAGTTTCGAGTAAATATTTATTTGTTTTTTCCTTATCTGTGGCTTTGAAGAACGGATGGACGAGTAATGTCTTCGTTTTACCCGGTTTTTCAGCCCCAAAGGGCGTATTGTTAGGATTTGGATCCAATTTGAATGATTTTCAAACACTGTTCTTGAAAGTTTGTAATTTTTTTATTGACAACACTTTGTTTATAGAACCAGTTTATCGACGTTGTATTAATTACATGACTTCTGAAATATTATTTATGAAAATCTGTCGTGCAACCCTACCCTTTTCACACTGATTACTATGGCCTGTGCCCAAAGGTTGTCTGGAAGAGATTGCTCTATAGCGATAAGAACGCCTTTTGTACTACATAATTATTTATATTGCTATCTGTTGCCCACAGCATCGCACGCGAAATAATTAAGAATAAATAAAAGTTTAAGAAAACTAAAAAACACGCATCTATAGAAAATCTTACATAGATTTTTTTAAATTAAATTTAGGTTTTTTCGTTCTTTCTTTTTTTAAATATTGAAATGTCATCGGTCTTCGATAAGTCTACGAAGTGGGTCAAAATCAAGTCCAAAGGAGTCGGGTATAAACATACAAGTGAAGCTATTAAAAAGCATATAAAAAGATGAATTTATATTACATCTTATTATTCAGGAATTTACATACTGGAACCCACGATACAATTACAAAAGATTATTCCGGGAGCGAGTTTTGATAATTAAACTATATTCATGTTAATTTGTTCTTTTTTCTTTTCATGCAAAATTTTGAAAAACTGAAAAATATATAATATATTTTATCAATTTAAGTAAGGAACCTTTGTCGCAAATTGAAAGCAAATCGGTTGATGTTTTAGAAATATTCCATACAAACTTTTATCCTGTTTTCCCGGGTAACCTTTTTTCGGGAGAAATAGTTGTCTAAAATATGACCCAGGGTATCAGTAAAAACTTTACCAGTTTTCATCGCTATCCGTTTAAGGGCTTTCATGTGATGCCCGGACAGACAAACAGACAATAATTTAAAAAAATTGTGCTCTAACACGTTATTGAAGTGCCCCCTTATCAAAATTAAAAAAAAATTCAATGTACAGAAAATTTGCCCTCTAAGTTTTATTATAATACCTACTAGCTGTTGCCCGCAGCTTCTAACGCGGAATTTATGTTTATACCCCTATTTATACCCCTCACCGAAGAAAATTTAATAACAGATTAATTAATATTATAGTAGTTATATTGAGGAATTTATAAATAGTAAATCTGTCGATCCTAAGTCGAAGTGATCGATAAAGTTAAAACAAGCGGGCGCGGTTGGTAGTTGGATGGGTGACCGCTAGTGGCTAATAATTCTTGAGCGTTTCCGTGTTTCGGAGGGCACGTAAAGCCGTCGGTCCCGGTTGTCATCATACGAACAGTCGATAAGCCATGTCGGAGGCCCTCGGGCGGTTTGAAAACTTCCGACACTCGGGTTGACCACTAACCCCTCCACCAATCCGCACTGGAGCAGCGTGGTGGAGTATGCTCTAGGTCTCCTCAAGAGGAGAGACCCGTGCCCAGCAGTGGGCCATTAATGGGTTGAAACCACAAACCACTAAAAGATGGATTGTTTTCCAAATAAGACTTGTCTAAAAAACCGACTATAAAGCAGAGGTAAGTATTCAATTATTATAGAATTAAATTTTCAGAAAATTTAATTTTATACGAGCGAGTAGGTTTAGAAAATTTCATGAACTTTTTTAACCCGTTCGAGTTTTCAATCATATTAAACCCAATCTTTTTTAAATTATTAAATTTGCTTTAAGTAAAAACTTGTGGTTTAGAACATAATATTAGATATTAGGCGATAATAACCATAAAATTATTTCCATTTTCTTTATTGTTTTATTAATTTATTATTTATTAATTGCAGAACAAACATAAATCAGGTAGAGTTTTATATTTTGACTAATAGCTTTAATTCATTGAGATAACTCTCCTATTTCAAATTCTCTCCAAATTCAATTTATTTATGTTTTTCTTATTAATCTATTAAATTACATTTGCAATTAATTTTTATTTTGAAATTGAAATAAATATTTTTTTTTCAACTATTTTAATACCAATCTGCTTATTTTATCCTTATAAATCCTTTATCCCGAAAGACTAACTAAAAACAGACGGGCCATCTAATGTTATAAAAAGTACTTAGTCGTTTCCCGTGGGCATAAGTTACATTAGAGGCAGTTAATGCATTTCTTTCAAGAACTATTTTAAAACTTTTTTAAGTAGCACTAAAATTTAATTTTATTCATTTATTTACTTGATTTATTAGAAAGCTGTTTGAACACATTAACACTAATACAATTGCCTAAATAGTTTACATACACAAACACTTCATTCACGTCTTTAGGTACGCTAATGTTTACAATCCTTGACCTTAAACGCCACGTGACATTGTTTGTAAACAAATAAACAAACAGTTTTACTTCGAATGCTTCGAAACAATTAACATTCGAATAGTTTTATTTCGAACACTGAACACTGCACGGGTTAATATTTAAGGTTTTAAATTGAGAACGTTTTTTTTGCAATTTTTTTGGTTTTTTTTTTGTTATCGCGAAGATGCGTAGAGACGTCCACGCGGTACGAGAGATCTTACAAGACTGCAAACAAGGGAGGAGCTTGAGGCGTGTCACAGGGAGTGCCAAAGCCACGCCCATTGGATAAGTTTTAAATTATTTTAATGCCTAAGTCTAGACTTGCCAAGATGGCTGGTTTTGGCTCCCGTTACATTTTTTTTAACAACTACGTATGCTTTTTGAGATCTTTTATGAATATCTTAAACCAAATTAAATTCTGTTCATTGCAGAATACAGATTATTTAAAAAGTTGTTACATATATTTATGTAAAAGTTGGAATATAACCTTTATTATTTCACTATTCGATGTTGTCGCTAACAATGATCTAATTCTGGAAATTAATTACATACGAAAAATCAATATTTCTGGCCAGGAATTGAACCTGTTGATTTAAATAATCTAAAATTTTAACAAAAACATAACCGACTTCAATTTAAGACTTATTTATATGATTTTGACATAGATGCCATTGTCAGATCTCGTTCAAATTTATGTGGGACCACACGACAAGCACCAGCTTTCGATTAAAAAAAGAATCATCCACATTGGTTCACCCAGTCCAAAGTTCTGAGGTAACAAACATAAAAAAATACAGTCGAATTGAGAACCTCCTCCTTTTTTTGAAGTCGGTTAAAAAGAACTTACCCTGTATTATTCTACAATTCGATTTCGATAGTGTTGCTAACAGGTATCAAATTCTGGGAAGTAATTTCATACGGCAAACATAAAAACATTTAAAATGCAGCAGTTTCTTAAAATTCAACTTCCGTACCTATGTAATTAGTTTCCAGAATTTGATCCTTAGTAACACTATCGAATGGTATAATAATACAGAATGATATTTTTTCCAAATTCCTGACCAGGAATGTTAATTTTTCAAACATCTAACCCCCGTCTCTTTCAACTCCTATATCTTGAAGTAGGTATCTATTATTGAAAATCTCCAATCAATGGCCACGTTATATTTGTGTACTGTACATTTCCGTTATTTTGACAATCTGTTCTTTTGTGTATCTGTCAAATTCAAACTGAAAATAATATCTGTGCCTCCTGTGATAAGTGATACAAGTAAAAAATCGACACTTTACAGGAGGACGAAAACAAGTTCAAAAAAAATCTAGTTCATAAACTAAGTAATCTAGGTGTAACATGAGTACCTTCTCTTGTAGATAAAAACATTTACTATCACCTTACATTCAGTATTTTGTAGTAAATATTATAATATTAAAGTAATTCATCAAAAACCTGTGAGTTGTACCTTTTTTATTTCAATAAACTGATATACAACTGATTAGAGTACATTTCTATATAGATTCATATTGATTCTATGTCATTATATTCTATATCTATATCATATATGATTCTATATCATATTCATTCTATATAGATTCATATAGAATTGTACCCTAAACAGTATTGGTTTATAATGATATAACTCTAAATAAATCAATATTCACGATAAATATATTGAAAAATAAAATGTGAAAATTAATATAATCACAGTTATAGCACGAAACACATAAAACTATCTGTAGAGCAATTATTTATAGGGGTTACAACTTTAGATATATCTATATTCACGGTTTTTTCGTCAAAACCTATATCAGTTTGCACAAAATTATCTCTAAAACTATAGCACATAGAAGAAGTGAGTCAGACCAAAAAAATCGTAATTTTTTCTTATAAATTTCTATGTTAAAATCAATAAAAAGGGTACAACTCGACTTAGATCACTTATCACAGAAGGCACAAATTTATTCGTGTAATTATCATTGATACAATTTTTCGAATTTACCTGTATTTCGCAAAAGTACTTTGTCATATCTATGAATTTGTCTGTTGCGAATTATCCTCCCAATCAACACGATACCGAGAGATTAAGTTATCCACGGTAGATTTAACTTATGATAGTTTTGAATACCTTGTCCAGGGTCGTTCTATTTAACGATCGGGCCCTTTAAACCCAAATTACATGTGGGGTTAAATAGCAATACGCAAGTGTTAGCAATGGTTTATTTACTACGAGTACGAGTCGCTTTGCTTTATTTTTTTACACCTTGGGTTACATTATTAGAGTTTTATTAAAGGTCCCTAATTTTTTGATAATATAATTTAGCCTATGTCACCCGGGGATAATGTAGCTTCCGAACGGTGAAAAAATTTTTCAAATCGGTTCGGTAGTTTCTGATTCCGATCGGTTTTCCTATTCAATGCAAACAAACAATCAAAACCTCAGACAAACAAACATAAAATCAAAACTTTCATATCCTATTGATATGTATTTTATATTATAAATGTGAAAGTTTGTGAAGATGTTTGTATGTTTGTTACTCAATCACGCCACAACTACTTAACCGATTTGGCTGAAATTTGGAATGGAGATAGCCTATACCCTGGATTAACACATAGACTACTTTTTATCCCGGAAATGTTCAGAGTTCCCGTGGGATTTGTAAAAATCGAATATCCACGCGCGCGAAACCACGGGTATCATCTAATATCTACCTAATAAATATTATGTATCCTAATCCATCATTCTTTTTATAGGTGCACTTTATTTTTATGTGGTTCTATAAATCTAAATTGATTAAATATTTTTTTTGTTTCGAAACCACTCTACGCAAAAGCTAGTTTGTAATATTACTTTAGTTTCCTCCAACGGCTTCGCCCGCGAAAGTGTTTTCTCATCATCCAAGAAGAAAATACAACTTAGGACCTTAATTGGCTAATTTCTTGTCATTGCATAGACTGTATGCCAAGTTACATCTTAAAACGTACAACGGTTTTTATGGAAATAGCCGGCAAACGAGCTGACGATCCACCTGATGGTAAGTGGCTATCGTCGCCCATGGACATCACCATCACCAAAGGCATCACTGATGCGTTGCCGGACAAGAAAGAGAGAAGAAAAAGAAAGAAAGAACTAGTGCTCAAGCCCCCAGCCGGAACACGACGAGTCGTTTGGCGGCTGACTCATGCTCGAGGGTGGTAGCTATCCAGGCGAACCCCTGGAGAAATAATAATAGTAATAATGGTATTAATTAACAATTGAAACATCAAACATAGAAACATCATCACACCCAGTTTCACATTTTATAATAGGTATTACAATACAATACAATACAATACAATATTCTTTATTGTGCACACTAGAAGTACATGTAATATTACAATTTAAGAATTAAAGACACAATAGGCGGTCTTATCGCTGTAATAGCGATTTCTACCAGACAACCTAAGGGTAGAGGACACAGTCGTTCAAGAAACGCGTAGGTAGAGGTGCAAACAGTAAGAGCTTTACGAACAAATACTTAAAACCATAGATAAAACAAAGTATGTAGATAAGAAGGTACATAAATAATATTAGTAGGACGGGAGAATATTAAGCAACGACTTGACATTATAAAAATGCCTACAATTTCTGTCAAAAAATTGGATTACCTACATAGCAGTAAATAAAGCAAAATAAAGTGTAAAATGAATTTTCCATAATTTTTAACCTCCGATGAAAAAAGAGGGGTGTTATAAGTTTTTGTATCTGTGTATCTGTAGATCTGTGCATCTGTATGTCCGTCTGTAGCATCATAGCTCCCAAACGGATGAACCAATTTTGATTTAGTTTTTTGTTTGAAAGGTGACTTAATCGAGAGTTTTCAGATATGTTTAGTGTAAATGAAAGTGTCATATCAACAGCCATTGTCATATTTCAGTCAATGCAATGGCATCAAAAAAATTATTAATTAAGTAGGTAACCATACTTTCTTATACATTACTAGCTGTTGCCCGCACCTTGCATACGGAAATTATGTTTTAACTTATTCAAACTTTTATCCTGTTTTCCCGGGAAACCTTTTAATTTTCCGGGATGAACAGTTGTCTAAAATATGACCCAGGGTATCAGTAACAACTTTACCAATTTTCATCCAAATCCGTTCAAGGGTTTTCATGTGATGCCCGGACAGACAAACAGACACTTTGAGTTTTATTATAGTATATCCGGATGACCGAGCTTAGCTCGGTTTAGTATTGCTTAACAACGCCATCTGCTTTAGCTTTAGTGTAGCTACTCGCCAATAGATGTCAGGAAGAGTCTATTGTAGCCGTTTTTCAATGCCTGAAAACACGGATAAAACGACATTTTTTAAAAATGAATCATAGCTAGATCGATTTATTGTCCCCGAAACCCCCTGCATACTAAATTTCATGAAAATCGTTGGAGCCGTTTCCGAGATTCGGAAAATATATATACAAGAATTGCTTATTTAAAGGTATTAGATAGATAGATTAGATAATAGATAATATCTGTCTATCATCTTCATTCCTATAATCTATATCAATGAAATAAAATTTTGTAACGCAAAATTACGAACAGTGCTTCTTTTCACCCCAGCCTCCTCCGATGTCTGTTTTGGGGAAACCTGTCGTTAAATCAGTGATTTGTCCCTTTTGTCGCCCCTAACTGTTGGCTAATTATTATTCCGGTTGCGAGGTAGAACACAATCAGATAACAATGTTTGATTGCTAAATGAGTTTTCCGCAGATTTCAATCAGTGATTTCGTTTTTCGAGTTCCCTACGAAAAACGAAAAACGGAACCCTTATCGGATCATGTGTCTGTCTGCCTTTTAAAGCCAATTTACTCCGAGGTCCAGTAGCCAAATGAGTTGAAATTTGAAACTCATGTGCTTTTTTGTGACCCAAAGACAAAGGTATAAAGTAAACAACTAAATGTTGAAAAAAAAATTGACGAAATAAAAAATAATAATGAAAGAAATGAGAGGTGTCAAGGGACACCCGGATGGAACGAAGTTCATTTCGATTTAAGTATTGTTGAATCACGCTACTAGCGCCATCTCTGTAAAACTCTCTGAATCACTTCAAAAAAAGTGTCGTCATTCGTAAGAATCAAAAAGTGTCGTAATTTTCCGTCTAGCCCCCCTTCACAACGCGCGATAAGGAACTTCGTTCCAATATCCTTCAGACATTAAAACCCAATAAAACTCATAAAGACGTAGGCGCTATCCGTACTCCGACCCGCATAGACGTAAATCAAAGACGTCACTCGCAGGACTCCTTTGTAGTTTTGCGCGATAACCGAGTTGTGCATAAGGAATTGAGAATCCTTTGAGCGGAGTTTACGACGAATAGTCATTGAAGTATAATGTCATAGAACAGACATCTCGAACAAAATGTGTCCCGCCCGGGAGGTTCCATTTTCAAAATTGAGCCCCCGTTCTCCTTTCAAAATCGAACGAATCCATTGAAGATTGAAGCCACGTGGCGCCAATGCATTGGTACATACATGGTTTTCGCGGTTTCTGTTCTATACGCAAGTAATAATACTTCAATGCGAATAGTCTGTTTTTTATAGCCTGAAGGGCTGATGAAAAAGCAGGCGGGCCACCTGATGGTAAGTGGTTACCGTCGCCTATGGACATGAGCAATACCAGAGGAATCGCCTATGTATCGCCGGCCCTGAAGGAGAACTCTCTTTAAACCGTGAAGAACCCCATGTCATAGCGCTCCGGGAATACCTCAGAAGGAAGCTCATTCCACATCTTGCACGTACGTGGCAAAAAAGATCTTGAGAATCGGACCGTAGAGGTTCTCCACGAATCCAATCTGTGTGGATGAAACTTCAATCTTCGGCCGGTGGTATTAGGTACACCATTACTTCACCTTTCCATCTAATGATGGAAGACTGAAGTAGGCATCAAGTCAAACAATTCCTCGGAGCCGTTGTAAAATCGGTAGAGAACCGATATCTCATCTGTTGCTCAGGTGTTCTAACCTGTGAGTGACTCGTAGGTCGTTGACAACTCTGACCGCACGTTTCTGTATGGCATCAAATAGTTTAAGCTCGTATTGTGACGCCCCTGACGACGCGGTTTGTCTCGTCATTCATTATGCGCACCGTAAAGGATTGGAATAACTTGTCTGCGTCCGCGTTCCCGCCCACCTATCGCATGTCTACTTACCATCAGGTGGGATTGTGGTCAAACAGCAACTTACTTAAAAAAAGATTAGTATAGCAATCACAAGGACTCTGTAACATAATTACGTATTTTTACGCAAAGCACTCTGCAGTTACCTACCACCACGCCGGATGGAGTCGCATTGGCCCTAGGGCCAATTTGAGGGCCACGTTGAGAGAGCGCGTCGCCTCTGTCCTTACGCAATCATATAACAATATGTCTGTCTATGTTATCAACATTGGTAGATGGGAATAAAACTCACATACACAAATCGTCACCCTCCCCGCTAAGTGTCCTATCTGACAAACTGATCTATCTACACTGACATACCTACAAGTACATCTCTTTAATTTGAAAAATTTCTAGCTAACCGTCGTATCCGTATCGTCTACCGTTTAGAAGAAAATTGCGATTTTTGTTTTGCCTATCTGCAAAAGGAGACAAAAAATATTCTCACTAACTGTCTTATGTACAGAAAGATATTTTTTCAAGACTGGCCAGGCAGAGACTACGCTCTCTTTCTCTTAGGCGATAAGTTTATGCTTTCTTAAGAGAGGAAATAGGTATTCTCAATCTGACACCTCCCAAAGTTTCGGTAGAAAAATACAATGATCTGATGTCCCTAACATCAGGTGACACTTCAATCATTAAGCTGCCAGAGCATGTGGCATTTTATACTTCACTTTCTAATTGAGATTCGTGTCATGATACCTCTTTGATTCTTTTATTGTTAATTTTATTAGCTATTATTACATTATATTATTACAATTAAGTTCCTGTATTAGACCGTGTCTACCTAACATTATTATTAAACTTATTTTAATCCTACGGTCAATAAATAAGACTGATTGATTGTAACTACGTTGTAACTATAACGCCCCATCTTGTGAGATTCAACGCCACTAAAACACAGACGTGTCTCTTCATCGCCAAAAGGAGCCCGCTCACCTTGGCTCCTACTTTTCAGAACGTGTCCTTGGATTATACCGACTGCCTTCAGTTGTTAGGAGTTGAGATATCCTCCAAGCTCAACTTTGGACATTTCATCGAATCCAAAGCTAAAGCAGATGCAAGGAAACTTGGCGTCCTTGCGAAGGTGCGGCGGTACTTCACACCGAGGCAACTTTTAACCTTGTACAAAGCTCAGGTTCGGCCTTGTGTGGAGTACTGTTCTCACATTTGGGCAGGTGCAGCCAAATGTCACCTTTCTGTATTGGATTCAATGGAGAGGCATGCGAAGAGGCTCATTGGTGACCCAGATCTGGTTGAGATAAATTTGCAAACAGGCGCAGAGTAGCCAGCCTCTCGGTTTTCTATAGGGCACATTTTGGAGTGTGCGCAGGAATTATTTGAATTAATTTCCCCTTCCCCGTTCCACCATCGAACGACACGACGTACGGCGGGTATCCACCCTTACGTCGTTGATATCCCGCCGTTACGGACGTCACGGTTTGCATCGTCATTCATTATGCGCACCGCTAAGGATTGGAACAGCTTGCCTGCGTCTGCGTTCCCGCTCACCTATGACGTGGATGACTTCAAAAAAAGAGTGAATAGGCTTTTATTAAGTTAGTGCGCCCACCAACCTGGACCACATCTCCACTTACCATCAGGTGGGATTGTGGTCAAGCATTAACTTTTTTTAAGTAAAAAAAAAACTAGTACTAAAGAGCGATTTAAGTAACTGTTACTGACTCTGGTTGGGGCGTAAATAAACAAAGACCAATTAAAAACTAATTACTAAGACATTTATAAGAATGTGATTGTAATAAAGAAACTAATACGGAATACCTTCTTGTTATAGAAAGTTTTGAATTTCAACGAATCATTAGATATAGTTAGTAGTAAAGTTAGGATACATAAAGTACATAGCTGAATTTCCAAAATGCTCAAAACATAATTTTTGTTACTTCTTATGAAACTCGTGATAAATAAATGAAAACGATAATATCTGATAGTATTTTATTTATATTTTTAAGTCAAATACTGACATCCTAACTAACATAAAATATAAAACAAAATTCTCACAGAGTGACCTATCTGTTTCACATGATTAGAAGTAAATAAATATATACCTTAGAGCTTTAAGTCTACTACTGACTTAAAGAGTAAGCTAAATATTGTAGTAAATCTTAATCATTTCAATAATGACGTCAAAGCTAAGTTAAGCACAGTAACATGATTGTAGCGCCAAACCGAAAAACGGTTGCCCTGGAAAACTATCAATTGTTAGTTAGGACAGTTAGCGGGGAGGGTGACGAAATATTTGAGAACGGGCGTGATTCCATTCTTATTTCACATAG
This sequence comes from Thymelicus lineola, assembly GCA_963932265.1. Lineage (NCBI taxonomy): Eukaryota > Metazoa > Arthropoda > Insecta > Lepidoptera > Hesperiidae > Thymelicus > Thymelicus lineola. The sequence continues at coordinate 8,098,287 of OZ010708.1, read as the reverse complement.
CTGAATAGACCAGACATTCGCCCCAACTCAGAGTTCCGTGAGTTGGGACAATTGACTCGACCATTTTCGTATGCGAAGCTGCGGGCATCAGCTAGTATTATAATGAATGGCAAATACTTTGATTCTACCACTGAGTCAAATTTGTGTTATTAAGGAAGAAACAACAAAAGAAACTCCTCAGCATATCTTTTAAAAATCAACAGCAATTACACAAAGTACTTTACTTTAGTTTCCATTACTAACTTAGCAGAACTGGCTGAGAATGTCTATTTCCTATCATACTTGTCATTTATAATTATATTTCATCTATATTATTATATATTTTCTCTCGGTTTTCTCTATGAACTGTATTTTGATAAATTCATAATTATTGTATGGATATCTAAAATCTACTTTGATACCTACAATGGCCAACTACAGAACCCTGTTACATTAGGCAGAAGGATATAGAGGGAGAGAACTGTCTGAGGACTAGAGCATATTCTACCATGCTGCTTCAATACAGATTAGAATAAAAAAAATCTTTAAAGATATAAAAATGTATAAGGAACAATGGACCAAACCATTCATAATCTGGGGTTCACAATCTCCTAACTATAACATAATTCTTGACAAAAAATAACCAACTCCAAAATTAGGGATAACTCAAAAACTACTCGTTAGATCTCGCTCAAATTTAAGTGGGATCACATGACAAGTACCAGCTTTCGATTAAAAAAAGAACTATCAAAATCTGTTCACCGAGTCGAAAGTTCTGAGGTTACAAACATAAAAAAATACAGTTGAATACCTCCAACTTTTTTGGATTTAGTTAAAAACAATCTGGGTTAAAAAACAAGTTCACAAAACCAGAACAGAAGCAGACCCAAAACCTTGGTTGGCATAGGATTGTAAAGTCTGATGTCTTGTGTCTATGGATAACAATTATCACTTATTTCCTGTAATAAGCAGCTTGTGTATGCATATTAGTTACCCATTTAAAAAGTCATTCCTTAAGCACCACTGTGCCAAAAGTCCTTGGTTTGATTCCCAGCGAGGCAGAAAGAATAATGAGTTTGAACTTCTGTTCCTGGTCTGGGTGGGTGTTCCTGTCTTTAGGGCGCCCATGACGCAAGGAATCCTAGTAGGGCTAAGTAATAGACACAATAAAAAAATAATCAATCCTTCTTAACCTTTTATTTAGCTTAACTTAAACAAAATACAGATACACATTACAGATACAAAATTACTCTATTACTTTTTTTTATTCTGTGGCCGCGCGTTCCCGCCACCGCGCGCCAATGGCGCCGGTCGACCTCTGTTTCCGAATGCACCTCGGCTTCCTCCACGTCCGCTGCGCATATTCTGTCCACCCCTACCTTTAGAAACCTCACTACGACCTCTCGCTTTGACTTGTGTCTCCTCTTTCACCATGTCAATAACTTCGTCCGGTATTCGCAGATATTTTATCGTACTACCGCGAATATAACACTCGGGCATCCGCCAAAACTTGTCACCGTCTCGCGAAGTGCAGATCACCTCTCGCAAATTGATGTTCATCCAGTTATCACAGCTTACGAGATGACCGTTGTAGGTTTCGCCATTTTTCAGTTCGACCAGCATCGGGTGATTTTGCGCAGTTCGCAGTAATGATAGTGGTAGCATTTTGTTGTTTATATAGTTTAACACGCAGAAAATAGGGTTTTTAATTAAATTAAGGTTAGAGTTATTTATTTACTTGCTTACTTGAAATTTCTTTTGGTTGCAATGACATTTGTTTGATAGCTTAAGTGTCAAAAATTCAAAAGTGATGAAATTGACAGTGACAGAATAGCACAGACTAAATTACGATACTCAGTTTAACCACAGAATAAACAATGTTTAACCACAGAATACTTAACAAAGCTACATATATTATTTTTCTCATATGGCAGCACTACACAAGCTTTTGTTTAGTGCTCTTGAATACCTACCTAATAAAATTCCGCACTCCAGCCGTCAGTGGAGCCGTCGTGTGGACAATAGCCGAAACGGGCACAGGAAGCGTCTTGGGCATACGCTGCGATGCACCAGATGAGCTGTGTGGCTGGTGTTGAGACTGCAAGGAGATGTCGCTGTAGTCCGTTGGGTGTGAGCGATGATGTGAGGGAACTGAGGGAGGAGGGATGCCTGCTGGCTGGCACTATCGGCAATTCTACTCAATTCCAGATTAAAAACCATTTAACTTCACACTACATGTTGCACATATAGTGTAATAACTTAATCGATTAACTTTGTGTTTTATATTTTTATTTTGTAGACCTATTTTGAACGCTTAATTTAAGCTGAAACAATAATATCTGAGGCTGGGAATTTTTATTATTTGTATTGTCATCTTGTCAAGTCACATTTAGATTTTGACTGAAATTGACTGTCAAAATCAGTTGATTTGATTGATTGACTGTCATGTCATGCGTCAGCTCAGTCAAAGAAACATCAAGATTAATCGAGATCTTCAGATAAAAATATTTTACCGAAATCTATCCTATTCTTGAAATTACAAGAATATCACAGATTTCAGCGATTTAAACTCCAGGCAGACATTGTAGGTAAGTTATGTTGCACCTTAGGACTTGAAGCATAAAAATTAAAGTAATTCTTTTAACCGTTACTTCAACCGCAAAACCGCATGTATGTAAAAGAAAGATCATGCGGTTTATGCAGCTACAGAGTGTAAGTAAATTTCAATGAAATAACATGGTGTAATAATAATGCTACTAATAATAATAATGTTAGATAAAGTTACTTACTGCTGCGAGGTTATATTCGCGCATAGTCTGTTTATGTTTGCACAAATACGTCATTAGCGTCAATAGACATTCCAACCGGTAAGGAAATTCCTACACCTGCGATGATCTATTTATTGTCTCCCGCTACTTGTAAAATCGAAACGAATATGGGTGCAAAAAGATAAAATAGATCCACATTGAATTTTTTTTTCAGACTATTCCCAATCATTTGTTTTTTTTGCTCAGTCAAGTAGGTCCTGAACATAGATGTAGTACCTACAGATTCAGCCACAGCGTGGCCGCACATGAGACAGAAAATTTACAAAGCAAAGCAAAGCAAAGCAACAACCCATAATTGTCCCACTGCTGGGCTCGGGGTCTCCTCTCACAATGTGAGGGGTACAGGCCATAGTCTACCACGCTAGCCAAGTGTGGATTGGTAGACTTCACACACCTTTGAGAACATTATGGAGAACTCTCAGGTGTGCAGGTTTCCTCACGATGTTTTCCTTCACCGAAGCAAGTGATAATTAACTTGTAATACGCACATAATATTTGAAATTTAGAGGTGCGTGCCAGGATTTGAACCCGGGCCCCTGCGTTCGGGAGACCAACGTTCTAACCACTAGGCTATCACTGCTGTTACATGCCTGAGGTTATTTCAAAAGAAATGTAACAATATTTAACAAGCAGCCCAGAATGCTGTTATCCACCATCATACTTAAACTTATAATAAACTTACTTATTTTTTGCTTAAAAATCACACTGAAACTTTAAATCTCTAAATAGCCAACTCGCTGTTTATTGTTTGTCACAATTTGTTTCACTTGTGACAGACAATATAATATAATCGGCCATGAGGACGGGGACAAAGAAAAACATTCTTGTCTCTGTCTTTCATGTAGATTTTGTAGCTGATGATCTTGCTCTGTCAAATGTATGGGAGAATCTACTGGTTCTAAATCTATGCTCCTTATTTGAGCTTATAAGTTGAGCTATATATAGTATTTATTATATACTAGGAAATCAGTGTAGCTTCCCAACAGTGAAAGAATTTTTCAAATCAGTTCAGTGGTTTCGGAGCCTATTCAATGCAAACAAACAATCAAATCTTTCCTCTTTATAATATTAGTATAGATTATATCTATACTAATAAGTATAGAAAACAGTGGGTAAAAATCTGTTCAAGAATTTTCTTACTAACATGATTTGTCTTTAATTACAGGCTCTTTGAATGACAGAAGATATAATTAATAGACGAAAAACAGAGATGGAAATTAACTTAATATGACTATCATTGTCTATTTTAGGTGATTGAAAATGCCGCAAGCTCGCCGTAAAACTCCGTTCAGCGGAAAAGCAAAAAAACAGCAGCTCCAATCTAAGAAACAGAATAAAACTCTACTACTGTCAAGTAAGTTGGCTAGACAGTTACTTTAGGCTCTTAATCTTTTAGGGAGGAGGGACAATGTGACATAATCCGGTTCTCACGTCATTTTCTACCTCGCACGTGTAAACTGTGGAACAAACTACCTGCATCGGTGTTTCCTCTAAACTATGACATGGGGTCCTTCAAGAAGCGGGTCTATCGTCATCTTCTTGGCTGGCAACGCGTTGGTGACGCCCCTGGTGTTGCTAATGTCCATGGGCGGCGGTGATCACTTACCATCAGGTGACCCGTCTGCTCGTTTGCCTGCTCAAAACATAAAAAAAAAATCTAAGTTTTTACCCTAACTATCTCTTGTTCTTCAATTATTTTGATTTTAATCGTATTTGAGACTACTTCGGAAGCTTCTAGGGACCACCAATGGTTCATGGAACTACAGAAACCACTACACGACTTTTATTTGGTAAACAATTTAATAGATTTTTTTTACTTTTTATATATTTATTTATTTACATGTTTATGTCACCTCTTAAAAAGAAGAAACCAAGGGCAATCTTAATGCCTAATGGCATTGTCCACCAGTCAACCAGGTCATCCAGGATGTGGAAACAGCTGATGGCAGGTGTTAACATGAAATCAAGATATATTATATTATGATTACTAAAATCTGCAGACTAAGTAATTACATAACAAGAATACATACTGTTTATATATTTTTTATATTTATTTAATTTTTTTTTATAAGGCTGACACAAAATTAAAACAGGTACAAGTAGTGCCATGATTCTTTACCAAATAAAGCTGGCCATACACGATCAAGTGTACTTGTCAAGTTTGCAGTTTGACTTGATACGGCATCCAGTGTGCATGATATAGCTATATAGCCAGATAGCCATACCGTGGCCATACACCGTCAAGTTTACTGGATGCCACGTCAAGCCCGCTACAAACTTGACAAGTATACTTGATCATCCCTCCCTGTTGGCTAAATGGTTGAAGTTGGACAAGTGAAAAAATTCTCAAAAATAGGTTATATGATGAATTTACAAGGAAAACTATCAGAAGGTTGCGTGTTCAAATCACGTCGGGGTCACCAATGTTATATTATGTTGTTGTCGTACTGTACTGAGGGTCACCAACTTATGATCAGGAGGTTGCGATGAAATTAAAGTCCGAAATGTTGAGTCGTTTTTTACTGAATTAACTTGCCAATTACATTACCGGTACCGGTACAATTCAGATTAAATACGAGTTAGCCAAACGGGTGTTAGGGAACGACTGGAGAGACGTGCGGCTTGCGTAAACGTATGCATTTACGATTTCATCTTGTCAGCAAATAGGTCACGTCCCAACAATAAGTAGTGAATGAGTAATAGTCGATAAACTTATTACTTCGGAACCCTACATTGCGCGTGGCCTGATACGCACTTGCCCGGTTTGTTTTTTACGAATAGTCCATGACGGGTCCCTTGTGGATCATCTGTTACATCAACTCAATATAATCAATCCAAAACACTATTTCCAGCGCCCACGGGAACAACATCCTGCGACGTGGTCTCCGTCAACTACCAACCAAACAAGCGGGGGAGGGAGAGCAACAGATACGCCCTGAAGTTCTACCGGGAGACCGATGAAGAGCTGTGGAAAAAGAAAGAAGAGGCTATGTGAGTTTTATTTATTTATTTATTACGAGTAACCACCCTCGCTTTGCTTCGGTCTTCTTATTTTTTTACATCTTGGGTTACATTATTGGAGTTTCATTAAGGATCCCTAATTTTTTTGAAAATATAATATAGCCTATGTCACCCGGGGATAGTGTAGCTTTCCAACAGTGAAAGAATTTTTCAAATCGGTTCAGTAGTTTCGGAGCCTATTCAATGCAAACAAACAATCAAATCTTTCCTCTATATAATATTAGTATAGATTATTTATTTATTTATTGAAGTGAAAACTTCTTTAGCATCGTTGTGATTTGAAAGTCGGTGAAACGAAAAAGCGACAGTAAAAAGAGACAGACACATAAATTCATAAGATTTAACATGGGAGAAAATGAGATAGGAAGCATTATAATAATACAGATTGAATGTGAAGCCTTACCTCCAACCCGGCTTCTGTCGCCTCTTATAACATCCTAATATGCCAGCATGCCACTGTGGTTAGTATTCTAAGCTCTAAAACAGCTAAATACTCTAAATACTCTCAGCTAAATCTACTACTATAATATAATATTTACTTTTTAACCGACTACTAAAAAGGAGGAAGTTCTCAATTTTACTGTATTTTTTTTACGTTTGTTACCTCAGAACTTTCGACTGGGTGAACCGATTTTGATGATTCTTTTTTTAATCGAAAGCTGGTGCTTGTCATGTGGTCCCACTTGAATTTGAGCGAGAGCTTACTAGTAGTTTTTGAGTTGTCCCTAATTTTTTAAGTTGGTTATTTTTTGTCAAGAATTATGTGGTCATCAATAATACTAGTTTTCAGTGCGTACTTAAGAGCACTTCAACCAATAGCATCCCATGTTACATGAATTCATGATACTCTCACTCTATTCCAGGAAGTCCCTAAACCCGGTATCGGAGAAAGAAATGGAGGTGAACCCTTCAGACTTCTTCCCCGATGAGATATCGTTCCCCAAGAGACCTCCATGGAACTTCGACATGACTCCAGCCCAGTTGGATGCACAAGAACAGAGATATTTTAAGGTAAGAATTGTAACCCCTTCTTGCTTCGCTTCGGAAATATACCCTAAGTCTAATAGGGATGTTGACACTAATTATAAATTAATATAAATTTATGTCTAAAATATTAGTGGTAACATTTAAAGGCCTAAAATATGATTCTTTTATTGAAATCAATCACAATAAATTAAATATCATTAATTTAAAATGTTAAAAATTGTACTCACTGTCACGTGACCTCAAACGCCATTTTGAGAATATGACGTCATTGGAACAATTTTATATGGAAATTCAACAAACTTAGCAGACAGATAGTATTGAATATAGTTTAGTGACGTCATGTGACGTTTCTGGTGAGAAATTTGATAGTGATTTTTATTTATCAATTTTTGTTTTTAAATTGAAGATAAGAGATTTTTATAATATTTTTTTCGTGAATATTGAGGTTCTATTTATAAAATAAAATTGAATCCTAAAATTAGTCAACATTCCTATTACCCGTGCTTCAAAAGCAACTCATTTGTACCCAAGTGCCTAGGAAGGTTTGCTTTTCGCGCGTATCGTGTATGTATATTCTATGGTAATTGGTTCAATAATATTCCTTTTATTTGCACCATGATATTATTTCCAGTTTTCCTAATGTTCACATCAATATTGAAAAGGCATTCTTTAAGTACGTAAGAACGATTTTGCTTATAATTGACTCCCCCTACCCCCAAGTAAGGACACGTAAGATTTCTCGGACTCCCGCTCCTTTCGTAAGATTTTATCTAGTTTTAGAATGGAATTAACTGCATTAAAATTCACAATTTTACGGAAAAAATTGTAGGCGAACGGATACATAGGGCGTTAGTTATTACAAGGGTTTTTTTGAAAACGTTTTTAGGCAAATACTTAAACATCACTCTATGTTAGAAATCTCATTTTTTATACCATTTAATTTATTATTATTATTATTATAGCTTTATTTCCCATTTTACAAGTTCATCTTAATAATTAGCAAAGTATTTAGTTGGGTTTATGGGCCCTTGTTGGTAAAAGCCTCCTCCATCATCTTCCATTTATCTTTGTTGTTCGCTGTCAACATCCAATTTAATTTAATGCTTGACTACAATCCCACCTGATGGTAAGTGGCGATGTGGTCATGGATGGTAAAACGCACTAACTTAGTAATAACTTAGGAAACACCAACGCGGGCAATTTATTCCATTCCTTCGCTGTACGTATAATAAAAGATGAAACGAAGCGCATCGTCCGTACAGAGAGTCCGTTCGATGGTGAATATCTAATTGAATTTCTAAGAATGTCTTAACCCCCCCCCCCCCCTTCGGGACCCTTAAGGTCGTAGCCCATCTAAACGACATCGCTCCCACCCAACCAAAGTATGAGAATTCAAATATAAACTTTAAATCGTGCTCTGTAGATGCAACTATTGAGTGGCAAGGTTGCGGTAAGCTTGCTTCCCGCGCGCGGGCTGCTAATTTTTGTTGTTACTGTAAAGTGCACCTACAGCGCACGATTTTAAGTCTATATTTGAATTCTCATACTTTGGTTGGGTGGGAGCGGTGTCGTGTAGATGAGCTACGATCTTTATGTTATCGTAATTAATAAATGACCCCTTACCGATGACTGTAATAACCACAGACCTCGAATCTCGACAGGAATACATTCAAAACCTGCAAGCGTCCCCCCACTGGCCCCACATCTCCTACTTCGAGATGAACCTGGAGACCTGGCGTCAGCTGTGGCGGGTGCTCGAGATGTGTGATGTCCTGCTGCTGATTGTGGATGTGCGGTTTGCGGTGAGTATCGAAAAAAAATTGAAAAAAAAGTTGAAAATAAAAAAAATTTTGAAAAAAATGGGGAAAAAAATTTGGGTCACTTTTTTGTCCGTTTGATTGTCTGTGTCAGTCTGTGACTATCTGTTTGTGTGTCAGTCTGTGTGACTGCCTGTTTATTTGTGTGTGTGTCTGTCTGTGTGTCAGTCTTTTTATTTTTTTTATTTTACACACATTTACATATTTATTTCATGCAACAGGGTTTATGTATACCCGACGAGTCGTTCATATACAATGTACAATTTTACGTAACATATTTTAAATATATAACTCAGATAGGCAAAAATTGTGTAATTAGGTAATAGTTTTTCAGTTTGTTATTACATCTTTCATTGTTAGTGTACATAGTTCTTAAGGTATCAGGTAACTCATTTAAGTAATTTGGAATAATACATTTTAACATTCTACTTCCATATCTGTTAACACATTGAGGTACTATGTACTTTTCTAGTCTTTCTATCGGTCTGCCTGTCTGTCTGTCGTGTCAGTCTGTCTGTTATTTGTCTGTCTATCTGTGTCAGACTGTCTGTCTGTGGCATTGTTGCTCCCAAACGGTTGAACCGATTTTGTTTCAATTATTTTTGTTTGAAAGGTGACTTAATCGAGAGTGTTCTTAGCTATGTTTAGTGTAAATAAAATTGTCGGGGGTTCTTTAAATTGTAATTTAAGATCCGGTGAACTTCGAATTGCGTTTTTTTTTCTAAAATAAAAGTAGCCTAAGTTACTCCTTGTTATATCAGCTCTCAGCCAGTGAAAGTCCCGTCAAATCGGGCCAGCCATTTCAGAGATTAGCCGAAACAAACAGACAGACAGAAAAAAATTGCAAAAAATGTTGTTTTGGTATATGTACCGTGTATACATCCAAATGTACTTAGTAAAAAGCAGTTATTTTAATATTACAAATAGACATTCCAATTTTATTTATTTGTATAGATTATGTAGGATTTATTGGACCCATATTATTTTGTCTTCCAGGCAATGATATTAAACTAAAGATACGTTATGCCCTTACAAATCAACCAAAAAATCTGTTCCCACCGAGCTACAAAACACACGTTTATCTTTTGTTTCACTACACCAATCACTATTACATTGGTAAATTATGTAAAAGGGATGGCACTACTAAAACCATAATAGTGAAAAAGACAACTAGACAGCCTCACTCAGAGGCAGCTATCAACTGTCTGAATTGAAATCGCTACACTTGTCTAAATTCAACTGACATAATTTCAGCGCCGTCTTGGCATATCTTGTATATAATATTATTGCTTCCAGGGTATGATGTTCCCCCCCTCTCTATACTCCTACATAGTCAACGACCAGAAGAAAGACATGATCCTGGTGCTGAACAAGATAGACCTGGTGCCAGCGTCTGTAGTGGCGGCGTGGACCGAGTATTTGAGTCAGCGGTTCCCTGGGTTGAAAGTGGTGTACTTTACGTCCTGCCCGGGGTATAATCTGGCTGGGGGGACGAGTGATAAAGCTGGTAGGTGGTGTTTCTTTATTTATAACGAGTAACCACCCTCGGTTTGCTTCGGTTTTCTTATTTTTTTACACCTTGGGTTACATTATTGGAGTTTTATTAATGATCCCTAATTTTTATTGAAAATATAATATAGCCTATGTTACTTCGAGATAGTGTAGCTTTCCAACAGTGTAAGAATTTTTCAAATCAGTTCAGTAGTTTCGGAGCCTATTCAATGCAAACAATCAAATCTTTCCTCTTTATTATTAGTATAGACTAGCT